>CATQJF010000064.1:0-20174 GCA_958299015.1 Tetanocera ferruginea | reverse complement strand
TTTTAGGGCCCTCATTAAAGGGAGGGACTTTTATTTTTGTTTCTTTATTTAGTTTTATTCTATTTAATAATTTAATAGGGCTCTTTCCATATATTTTTACAAGAACAAGTCATCTTACAATTACTCTTTCAATTGCTCTCCCTCTATGACTTTCATTTATATTATTTGGATGGCTAAATCATACACAACATATATTTGCTCATTTAGTACCTCAAGGAACGCCACCCGTTTTAATACCCTTCATGGTATGCATTGAAACAATTAGAAATATAATTCGGCCGGGAACATTGGCAGTTCGTCTCACAGCAAATATAATTGCTGGACATCTACTTCTTACACTCCTTGGAAATACAGGAATATCAATACCCTCTATTGTTGTTTCAGTACTTGTCGTTGTTCAACTCCTCCTCCTTCTTCTCGAAACTGCAGTTGCAATTATCCAAGCCTATGTATTTTCAGTACTAAGTACTCTCTACTCTAGAGAAGTATAAAATGTCTTTACATTCAAATCATCCATTCCACCTTGTTGACTATAGACCTTGACCTCTTACAGGAGCTTTAGGAGCTTTAGTCACTGTATCAGGGATAGTAAAGTGATTTCACTACTATGATATATCTTTATTTGTGTTAGGAAATTTAATTACTTTCCTAACAGTTTATCAATGATGACGAGATGTAACACGTGAAGGAACCTTCCAAGGGTTACATACTCATGTAGTAACTTTAGGATTACGCTGAGGGATAATTCTATTTATTGTCTCAGAAGTTTTATTCTTTGTTTCATTTTTTTGAGCATTTTTCCATAGAAGACTTTCACCTTCAATTGAACTAGGAGCATGTTGACCTCCAATAGGAATTACCCCCTTTAATCCATTCCAGATTCCCCTTTTAAATACAGCAATCTTGCTTTCTTCCGGAATTACCATTACATGAGCTCACCATTCTTTACTAGAAAATAACCATTCACAAGCAGTCCAGGGTCTAGTTTTTACCGTAATTTTAGGGATTTATTTTTCTATTCTTCAAGGATATGAATATATTGAAGCCCCCTTCACGATTGCAGATTCAGTTTATGGATCTACTTTCTATATAGCAACTGGATTCCATGGATTCCACGTAATTATTGGAACTACTTTTCTTGCAGTCTGTTTAATTCGCTTATTAAATAATCATTTTTCAAGAGACCATCACTTTGGATTTGAGGCAGCAGCTTGATATTGACACTTTGTAGATATTGTATGATTATTCCTTTATATTTCAATTTACTGGTGGGGAAATTAATTTATGTAGTATAAAGTATATGTGGCTTCCAACTACAAGGTCTATAAAAATAGTATAAATAATCATATTAGTATTTTCTTCTTCATTAGTTTTAATGGCTATCTCCTTTATTGTTATAGGGCTAGCTTCTTTTTTATCTAAAAAGACTTTTGCTGATCGAGAAAAAAGATCCCCCTTTGAATGTGGATTTGATCCAAAAACCTCATCTCGAATTCCCTTTTCTCTACGATTTTTTTTAATTACAATTATCTTTCTAATTTTTGATGTAGAAATTGCAATTATTCTGCCAATAGTAATTACATTAAGATCTTCATCAATGATTTCATGGATATTAACCTCAATTTTCTTCATTTTTATTCTCCTTGTAGGGCTATATCATGAATGAAATCAGGGAATATTAAATTGATCTTTTTAGGGCTGTAGTTAATTATAACATTTGATTTGCATTCAAAAGGTATTGTATCAATCTGCCTTAAATAAGAAGCGATAAATTGCAATTAGTTTCGACCTAATCTTAGGTATTCATACCCTTATTTAACAGAAACCAAAAAGAGGTATATCACTGTTAATGATAAAACTGAGCAAAGCTCCTGTTAAGAAACAGGATGATCAAATAAAAGCTGCTAACTTTTTTTTTAAATGGTTTAATTCCATTTATGTTTCTATTTATATAGTTTATAAAAACATTACATTTTCACTGTAAAGATAAAGTTCAACTTTTATAAGTTACTAATTAAAGTTCTCAAATATTTAAAGATCTATGATCACCTTAGTATCTTCAGCACTATGCTCTTTATAAGCTATTTAAATTATGAAAAGCAAAAAATAATTACAACTGTAGAAACTCATAAAACAAATGACAAAAGAATAATTTTCAAGTTGTTATTCTGAACAGAAGTTAAAATCTTTGAAAAATTTTCTAAGGAAGAGATTAATGATTGTCCACCCCCCTCTTCAGACCACCCCTGATCTTGGATCTTATATGAAAAACTACCAATCAAAAGAGGGTATCGAATTATCCCATATGTTGAAATATAAGGTATAAATCATATTGAACCAGCATAAGAGGAAAAGTTATCTATTAATTCCGCCCTTGATTCACTATAAAGACTATATATTGACATCGAATACCCCAATAAACCTCCAAGGATACATACGAGTAAAGTTATTAATTTGAGAGTAACAGGAAGGCAGATTATCGGAGGGGAAGGAAAAATAATTCATATTAATATTCTTCCTATTAAAATTCTTATAAAGGTAAGGACTATTATTCTTAACTTTATTTTAGATCTCTCATCTCTTAAAAAATTTAGAGAAAAAGAGTTAAAGGGCCCAGAAGATATAAGATAAACTAACCGAAATGAATAGGCTACAGTTAAGCCCGTGGAAAAGAAAAATAAAAAATAAGAAAATATATTTAATCTTCTCAATGAAACTATTTCAAGAATTAAATCCTTTGAATAAAATCCAGCTAAAAATGGTATTCCACAAAGGGCCAAGTTAGCAATATTTATACATACTAAGGTAAAGGGCATATGAAGGGAAACACCTCCCATAAAACGGATATCTTGAAAATTTCCTATATTATGAATAACAGCTCCCGCGCATAAGAACAAAAGAGCCTTAAATAAAGCATGTGTTAATAAATGAAAGAAAGCTAATTTATAAAATCCAACAGCTAAAACACTCATCATGAGGCCCAATTGTCTTAAAGTTGAAAGAGCAATAATTTTTTTTAAATCATACTCATAGTTTGCCCCTAGGCCTGCTATAAATATTGTTAAACCTCTGATGAAAAGAAGCACAGCCCCTAATATTCTGCTTCTAATAACTACATGAAACCGAATTAATAGATAAACCCCTGCTGTTACTAGGGTTGAAGAATGGACAAGAGCAGAAACAGGGGTTGGAGCTGCTATTGCTGCGGGAAGTCAAGAAGAGAAAGGAATTTGAGCTCTTTTAGTTATTGCGGCAATCATAACAAGTCAACCAATAATAGTTATTTCAATTGATGAGTGAAAGTAGTCTAGGTAAAAAATAAATGACCATCCTCCAAAGTTTATTATTCATGCAATTGAGATCAATAATGCAACATCTCCAATTCGATTAGAAAGAGCAGTCAATATACCTGCACTATAAGACTTTACATTTTGAAAATAAATTACAAGACAATATGAGACAAGTCCTAACCCATCTCAACCAAGTAAAATTCTAATAATATTTGGTCTAATGATCAATATTATTATAGAGAAAACAAATATTAAAACTAAAAGAATAAAACGATTAATATTTTCATCCCCTTCTATATATTCAGATGAATAAAATACTACAAGGGAGGAGATAAATAAAACAAAAGATATAAAAAGAAGTCTTATTCAGTCAAGTAAAACAGTTATTATGATATCTGTTGAATTTAAAGTGATAATCAATCATTCCAAAAATACTGTTTGATTATTAAGTATAAAAATGAGACTTGATGAAAACAAAAAAAGTCTTAAAAAGATAAGAGGAAAAAATCTAATAAAACAAATTGAATAAAACTTCACGATCTAAGATGAATCTCATATCATTGACACCACAAATCAATATTTTTCTTAAACTACTTAAATAAATAAAATTGATAAAGTATTCACTTTTTATAATTAAAAGGTTTAAAGGAAATCAATGAAGAAATAACAATAAAAATTCACGCAGAAAAGGACTAGAAAAAGAAAAAGAAGATGAATATACCTTCCCGTGTTGGGTATAAGAAAATAGATAAAGTGAATATGCAGCTCTAAAAAATGAAATCATTCTAATTAATATAATTCTTTTTCATGATCAAAATACAATTCTATTAATAAGTATAATTTCTCCTAAAAGATTAAGAGATGGGGGCGCTGCTATATTTGATGAGCATAATAAGAATCACCAAAGTCTTAATGAAGGTATAATATTTATCATACCCTTATTAAGGATTAAGCTTCGTCTTCCTAATCGCTCATATTGTATATTGGCTAGGCAAAATAAACCTGATGAACATAATCCATGACCAATTATAATTACAAATGCTCCCTTAACACCTCAATCTGTAAGAGTTATTATTCCTGCTAAAACAATTCCTATATGAACAACTGAAGAGTAAGCAATCAATGACTTTATATCAGTCTGCCGTAAACAAATCAATCTTACAATAAATCCCCCCATAAGGCTAATTCCAATTCAAATATAATTCATTTTTATACATGACTCTTGTAAAAAGGGGAATACTCGAATAAGGCCATAACCCCCAAGCTTTAGTATAATTCCGGCTAAGACCATGGAACCAGCAATAGGAGCTTCAACATGAGCCTTTGGAAGTCATAAGTGGACCAAATATATTGGTATTTTTACTAAAAAAGCAAAAATTAATGAAATATATAGTAAATCAATAAATAAATTTCTCGATTTTAGAATATATAAATCTAAAGAATTTGTAACATTTATTACAAAAAAGATTCCAACGAGTATTGGGAGAGATACAAAAAGAGTATAAAATAGAAGATAATTACCCGCTTGAAGACGTTCAGGTTGGTATCCTCAGCCGAGAATTAAGAGAAGTGTCGGAATTAGGCTACCTTCAAAATATAAATAAAATTCAAATAAATTTAAGCTTCTAAATGCAAGAACTAAGAGGAAAAGCAATGCCACATTTAAAAATAAAAATAGTCCATATGACTTTCTCTTCCGAGGGATATCTGCTCTTGCAAGAAGCATTAATGAACAAATTCATATTCTTAAAAGAATTAAACCAAATGATAATGAATCGCAGCCAAATCTATATGAAAGAGAAATAGGAAAAGGGTCAGCAAAAGAATGAACAATAAAAATAAATGAAATAAAAAATATTGAAATTTGTACCATTCAAAATTTTTTATTTATAAAACATAGAGGAATAATAAATAAAATAAAAAAAATAAATTTTATCATTAAATTAAATTAAATGATTGGAAATAGTCATTTCCATGTGACCGAGTTATTGCAACTAAAATGGAGAGACCAAGAGCCCCCTCACATACCGTAAATGTCAAAAATATAATTAAGATTCTATGCTCATAGTTAAAAATTCTCAAATATATAAAAAGCAAAACATAAAGCCCAACAACTAAATATTCCAAGCTTAATAGCATAGAAAGTAAATGTTTACGATTTGAAATAAATGAGTAAATTCCGGTAAAAAAGATTATAAGAGGAAAAGTTCACCAGATTTGTGTTATCATTGATTTAATAGTTTAATAAAATACTGGTCTTGTAAATCAGAGATAAGCTGAGCTTTTAAATCTTCAAGAGAGAAATTACTTCCTTCACTAATCTCCAAAATTAGCATTTTGTATAAACTATCTCTTGATATTGTTCAATTAATATTAATTTCAGTTTCCTCAGTTCTTGCAATTTTAATGATCTTCCTTAAGCATCCACTGGCTATAGGGTTTAATCTACTATGCCAAACCTTAATAATTTGTTTAATTTCAAGATTATGAAGAAGATCTTACTGATTTTCATATATTTTATTTCTAATTCTTGTAGGGGGCTTACTTGTATTATTTATTTATGTTATTTCTCTCGCGTCAAACGAAATATTTTCATTATCTATTAAAGCTCTTCTACTAATAATTTTTTCAATCGGTAGATTAATTTTATTTGTTTATCCACTTTCAAATATTCTCTCAATTTATGAAAGAAATAGAGAACTTCTCTCTTTTTCACTAACAAGAGAAATAAATAAAGAAAATATTGAAAGACTAAGAAAAATTTATAGTTTTCCTACTTGCCTAGTAACTTTAATACTCATTGTATATCTTTTTATTACACTTGTAGCATCAGTAAAAATTACAAATCTATTTTATGGACCTCTTCGAAAAATATTTTAATGAATAAACCTATACGTTCAACACATCCATTATTAAAAATTGCCAATAGAGCCCTAGTTGATCTTCCATCACCAAGAAATATTTCCTCTTGATGAAATTTTGGTTCTCTTCTTGGGCTATGTCTTATTATCCAGATTTTAACAGGTCTTTTTTTAGCAATACATTACACAGCAGACATCTCAGTTGCCTTTGCAAGTGTAAATCACATTTGCCGAGACGTAAATTATGGTTGATTATTACGCACTTTACATGCTAATGGGGCCTCATTTTTCTTTATCTGCATTTATCTTCATATTAGACGAGGAATTTATTATAGATCTTATCTATTTACTCCCACTTGAATAGTTGGAGTAATTATTTTATTCCTTGTGATAGGAGCAGCTTTTATAGGATATGTTCTTCCATGGGGACAAATATCTTTTTGAGGAGCAACAGTAATTACCAATTTGCTATCAGCAATTCCTATAATTGGAATTGATTTAGTACAATGAGTATGAGGAGGATTTGCCGTCGATAATGCAACTTTAACTCGATTTTTTACGTTTCATTTTGTGATCCCATTTATTATTTTAGCAATATCAATAATTCACTTAATATTCCTCCACCAAACAGGATCTAATAATCCAATTGGATTAAATTCAAACATTGATAAAATTCCATTCCACCCATACTTTTCATTTAAGGATATTGTAGGATTTGTAATTATAATTTCTCTTCTAATTATACTAACTCTTTGGAATCCTTATATACTTGGGGATCCAGATAATTTTATTCCTGCAAATCCTTTAGTAACTCCAATCCATATCCAACCTGAATGATATTTTCTATTTGCTTATGCAATCCTACGATCAATCCCTAATAAATTAGGGGGAGTAATTGCCCTTGTACTTTCAATTGCAATTCTTTTTATTCTCCCTTTCACACATACTAGAAAATTTCGAGGACTTCAGTTCTATCCAATTAACCAAATTATATTCTGATGCATAATTGTAGTAATTATTTTACTTACATGAATTGGGGCTCGCCCAGTTGAAGAACCATATGTAATTGTAGGACAAGTTTTAACAGTAATCTACTTTTCCTTTTATCTATGAAATCCAATTGTGAGAAAATGATGAGATTCATTAATTAAATAGCTAATGAGCTTGAACAAGCTTATGTCTTGAAAACATAAGATAGAAGAAATACCCTTCTATTAGCTTTACTAAAAAAAATTATTATAAAATTAGTAACTTTACTCCAATAAAAAATAATAAAAAATTTAAAGAAAGGGGTAAAAGACATTTTCATGCAAGAAACATAAGTTTATCATAACGGAAGCGAGGTAGAGTCCCTCGTACTCAAATAAATACAAATGAGATAAAAGTAAGTTTAAAAAAAAATATTAATCTAAAAATATTTCCCCCCATAAATAAAACAGAAAAAAGTATTCTTATAAATAAAATACTTGCATACTCAGCAAGAAAAATTAAAGCAAACCCCCCTCTTCTATATTCTACATTAAATCCAGAAACTAACTCTGACTCCCCTTCAGCAAAATCAAATGGTGTTCGATTTGTCTCTGCAAGCGAGATTGTTATCCACGCGAGTGAAAGAGGAAATGATACTCACATAAATCATATATTTTCTTGAAACTTTAAAAAATCAAAAATTCTAAAGCTCTCTGTTAAAATAACAAGACTTAAGAGAATAAGAGCAAGACTAACTTCATAAGAGATAGTCTGAGCGACAGCCCGAAGGCCCCCTAAAAGAGCATAATTTGAATTTGATGACCAACCAGCTGATATAACTGTATAAACTCCTATTCCTGTACAACATAAAAAAAATAAAACCCCTAAATTATATGAATACGCCCCTAAAACTATTGGTGAACAAATTCATAGAATTAAAGAAATAAATAATGATAATACTGGAGAAATATAGTATGACAAATAGTTTGATAACAAAGGATAAGTTTGCTCCTTTGTAAATAATTTAATTGCATCACAAAAGGGCTGAGGAATACCTATTAATCCGACCTTATTGGGACCCCTTCGGATTTGAATATATCCTAAAACCTTTCGCTCAAGTAAAGTTAAAAATGCAACTCTTACAAGAACACAGATTACTAATAGAAGAATACAAATAAAAGATAAATATAAATCCATAAAATTCACGTTCTATTTGTATTTTACATACATTCATAAATTCTAAATTTATTGCACTAATCTGCCAAAATAGAATTAATAATATTCATTTTTAAAAATACAATTATTTTTATTCTAGGTCCTTTCGTACTATAGAATATAAAAATTTTAAAGATAGAAACCAACCTGGCTTACGCCGGTCTGAACTCAGATCATGTAAGGTTCTAAAAGTCGAACAGACTTAAAATTTAAACGGCTGCGCCTAAAATTATCCCTTAATCCAACATCGAGGTCGCAATCTTTTTTATCGATATGAACTCTCCAAAAAAATTACGCTGTTATCCCTAAAGTAACTTAAATTATTAATCGTTTAAACGGATCATTTATTCATTTATTTATGTATAAAAAATTAAAAGTTTTATAGATTTTAATATCACCCCAATAAAACATCTTTTCATATACTTAGAAAATGATTCTTTATTTAAAGTATAAGTTAAATGTAAAGATTTATAGGGTCTTCTCGTCTTTTAAAATAATTTTAGCTTTTTGACTAAAAAATAAAGTTCTAATATAATTTTAAATGAAACAGTTAATATTTCGTCCAACCATTCATTCCAGCCTTCAATTAAAAGACTAATTATTATGCTACCTTTGCACAGTTAGAGTACTGCGGCCATTTAAATTCAGTGGGCAGGTTAGACCTTAAATAGAAACAAAAGGACATGTTTTTGTTAAACAGGCGAATATTATATTTGCCGAGTTCTTTACCTAAACTTTTCCAATATAATTATTTATAAAATAAAATATACTAATTTTTTCATTATTACATATTTGAAAAAAATCAAAAAATTATTCCTATAAAAAGTTAAAATTAAATAAATAATTTTTATAAAAGATAATTTATTACAAATTTATTAAAGATTGCTACTTCTAAGCATACTTTTATTTACTATATTAAATTTTTTAAATATTTATCCTAAAGCTTATCCCTTAGGATATTAAAGTTATTAAATTTATAGTTTTAAAGAAACTATAAACTCAATAAATTCTAAATTAAATTTATTTCTAGGAAAACCAGATACCATTAAGAACGAATAACATTTCATTTCTAATTAAATATTCAAAATAGTTATAATACAATAACTTTAATATTTAATTAACTCTCTTAAAATCAGGAAATCTATATAATTAGAATTTAGTTAAAAAACCCTGATACACAAGGTACATCAAATAAGGATTTCTTATAATTTAATAATTTTTCATATATTTCAATATTCTCTTACGATACAATTAAGCTATTATAGAAGTTATTTTTTCTCTAAAAGATACTCAAACAAATAAATTTATAATTATTTTTAATACATTAAACAAAAAAAAATAAAATTTTCATAAACAAAATCTAATCAATTTATAGTGACTTGCACACTAATTCTTTCAATGTAAATGAAAAACTTTACTAAATAAGTTTTAAATTGACATTCTAGAGACACCTTCCGGTACCTCTACTATGTTACGACTTATCTTACCTTAGTAGTAAGAGCGACGGGCGATGTGTGCATATTTTAGAGCTAAAATCAATTTATTAGTCTTTATAAATTTACTTTCAAATCCACTTTCAGCTAATTTTTCATAATAGCATCCATATAAATAATTTTATTGTAACCCATTTCAACTTGCTCATAAGCTACACCTTGATCTGATATACACTCTAATTAAAAAGATTGAAAATTTTTATTCTTTTAAAATATTCTGATAACGACGGTATATAAACTGAAAATCAAAAACAAGAAAGGTCCATCGTGGATTATCGATTATTGAACAGGTTCCTCTGAATAGACTAAAATACCGCCAAATTTTTTAAGTTTCAAGAACATAACTAATACTACTCAGGCTTCTTTATACATTTTAAATAATAGGGTATCTAATCCTAGTTTATTAAAAAAATTTCTTAGTTCAATTATCCATAAAAAAATTTTTTATAATTTAAAATTTCACCTAATAAATTATATTTTAATTTAGCTTATTAACTTCACTTTAACCGACAAGATTCACTTATATCTTTTGTATAACCGCGACTGCTGGCACAAAATTGGTCAATATTAATTAATATTTCTATTTCTAAGTTTCCTTAATTAATAATATTAATTACTGCGAATGAAAAATACCTATTCATCTTAAATGAATAAGCACCACATACTGATATTTGCATGTAAAATAAATTAATAGCAAATCCTAAAGCTAAAATAAAACTTTATAGTTTTAGCGAAATGAAATATTAAATTTCAGAATTAGACCCTTTTCACCTGGATAACGAACATAAGTAAATTTTTCGATCGCAATTTCCCCACCCCCAAAACAAAATTATTGGTTAAATCTCTGCTAAAAAATAATTTTGTGGCAAATTACTATCTACAAGGACTTCTGGGGCAGCAGATGCCTACCTTTAATAGTAAATGCACTAAATTTAATCAATATTTTATTATAACATAAATAACTGCCCTACCAGCAATTTATGTTTGTATAAAAATGAAAAAGAAAAATTTTGATTATGAAGTAATTTTAAGGATAAACTAATTCGGAGCATGTTATCATAAGGAATCATTAAAGGCCCTAAACAATTAATGATTGAATAAAAAATGTTTTGAAAATATCACCAATAAAATAAAGCTTTGTATGGATTTAAAAGCCGATTGATATAAAAATAAAGTTTTTTCCACCAGCTTAACCAAGCCATTAAAAAATTAAAATAAAATTTCTATTCCTTACCCTAATTTAAGGAATAAAAAACATTTTATTATAATTTTATATTTAGAAAAAGAGCTCTAAAAAGATAATGAATAACAAAAAATTAATATTAATTAAAATAATTATTCAAAATTAATTTTAATTAATAATTTTAAAATTAAATTGATTTTTATTAAACACTCCTATTATTCATGTTTTACTTTTAATCCCTAACAAAAAAATTAAAACAAATAAAAGAAGCTATTTTCCAGCTTTTATACAAATAAATTAAAACCAAGAAAATTAAATTAATTAATAACAAAAATGTAGACAATAAAAATTACTAATAAAATTAACCCTACTTAAAGCTTTTAGTTATTTTTCTTGTCTACAAAAAAATAATCCATTTATTTACATTTGTCCAATAAGATTCTTATTACTGTCAAAAAATATGAATTTATAAAACAACTTATAATTCTATATTCTTCTTAATATCAGTAATTTAGCGCATTTGTTACTAATAAGCAGAAGATTTTGAAACATATAATGTAAATTTATAAGCAAATAATTTAATCCCTAATAAAAAATCATTTCCTTGTAAATTTATATGTAAAACAAATTACATAATTTTTCTTCATAATAGTTTCTATTTTACAACTTAAAAATAAAAATATTTTAAATTTGAATATTAGACCCTTTTCACCTGGATAATGAACATAAGTACAATCAAGCTTTAGATTCAGATGAACCTATATTTTTCAAAAATAGAGGAATCTGCACTATCACTGTCCCTAAAATAATCTCAATTTGATAGCCGATAATTAGAATTCAATATGCAGTTAATATTGTAACAAATAAAAATGCTCTTCCCTCAATTTAAAATGATTTATCAAACGAATATGGCTACTACAGTTAATTGAAGAATCACTAATATTATCCTTTTAAAAATATTTTAATAGAGGTAATTTCAATCCTCATCCTTTAAACTCATGCTCATATAAGAATTAAGTCTATTTAATTAATAAATTGATACATTACTTCAAGTAATTTTTTTTTTAATACAATAAAAATTCTTAAATGATTAATTTCCTTGTAAATATCATTATCAATAACAACTTGAAAAATTTTCACTGGTACACTTTTTATATTAAACATTTTTATACATATAATAATTTATTATAGTACCCTCAATGCTAGTTTTAAATAAATTACAAATATTAAATTAATAGATAACTTTTCCTCTTATCTTTTTTTTTTTTATCTAAAAATTTACTCTTTTTTAAAATTTTTCCAAAATCGTGTTAGAGGAAAAGTTATCAATAAATTCATGTTTAATTGGAATAGAAGAGAATAACCAATAATTTTTTAAATTTTTAGGAGAAAAAGTATAATCATGTACTTTTTTTTAAAAAATATACTTATTAATTAATATCCATCTATTAATCTTCAATAAAACATTTCTAGTATTTATATTTATCTATTAATTATAATAAATACTTATATATTAATAAATAAATATTAAATTAATTTATAAATATATAATAATTTAAAAATAAGTTATATATTTATATATATCTATATAAGTAAATTTTTATATATTAATATAGTTATATATATGCATAAAATAATTATCTATATGTAAATTAATAAGTAAAGATTTAAATACCCGTAGAATAAGAATAATAATATAAAACTCTCCAAACTAAAATAATATTTTACCAAAAAACATTCTCTACATGAAAAGAGGCAGATATTCTGTTTATGCACGTCCCAGTTCATTTAAATACTAACAACGTAAAAAAAAAAAAATTAGGTGTTTAAATAAAATTTTTGCATGCAAAACAACCAATTATTATTTTATCGATTATTTTTTTTGATTACGATGAAATTTTTTTGTAGTAAATAAGATGCCTGATTAAAGGGTTACTTTGATAGAGTAAATCATGCAATAACTGCTCTTATTATATTAGAAAGAGTTAAACTTCTCTAAAAGTATCAAAAACTTTTGTGCATCCTACACTATAATATAAAAAGGTAAGCTAAAAAAGCTTTTGGGTTCATACCCCACATATAAAGGTAAAATCCTTTTCTTTTTAATTTTTAATAATTCATCAAAAATTATATTCCTTTCAATTATGATTATCAGAGCCCTAATCTCTGTTTCATCAAATACTTGAATAGGTGTATGAATAGGACTAGAAATTAATCTTTTATCTTTTATCCCCCTAATAAGAGATAGAAATAATTTATTATCCTCAGAATCCTCCTTAAAGTATTTTCTTACTCAAGCACTAGCCTCTTCTGTTCTCTTGTTTGCCGCTACTTTAATGATTACAGAAGACATATGAATAGCTCCGAGACTTCTAGGATCCCCTAGCTTAGTAATCTCTTCATCTTTATTAATGAAAATAGGAGCTGCACCTTTCCACTTTTGATTTCCTCTTGTTGCTGAGGGGATAACCTGAACTAATCTAATCCTTTTAATAACCTGGCAAAAATTAGCCCCCCTGATGATAATCTCCTATTTTTCTAATTGGGTTCTATTCCTTTCAATTATTTTTAGAGCAGTTGTTGGAAGCGTCGGAGGACTAAATCAGGCTTCAATACGAAAACTGATAACGTATTCGTCAATTAACCATATAAGATGAATAATTGCATCACAGATACTGAGTGAAATACTTTGAATTAACTATTTTCTATTTTACTGCCTCCTTGCGATTAGAGTTTCCTTCTTATTTAGAATTTTCAATATTATCAGAATCAGACAATTGTTTTCATCTAGATTCTCTTCAATTCCTATGAAAGTAGCTCTATCTTCAAATCTTTTGTCCTTAGGTGGTCTCCCTCCATTTATTGGGTTCTATCCAAAATGATCCTCAATTCAAGTATTAACTGAAAATTCCCAACTTTTAATTGTTGTTATTCTAGTTATGTGTTCCCTTGTAACTTTATTCTTCTATCTACGGTTATGCTTTTCCTCTTTTACGATTGGATATAGTGAAATGAATTGAAGAATACTTTCTCAAAAACTCTCCCTTCCTCATCTCTTTTGCTTAGTTCTTTCATTTATTTCAATTGTTGGTCTTCCATCAATCAGCTTATCTTATTTAATAGTTTAAGGCTTTAAGTTAATAAAACTCATAGCCTTCAAAGCTATTAATATAAGGTAGTCTTTTAAGCCTTAGTAATAATTACACCTTCAGAATTGCAGTCTGATATCATTTTGACTATAAGACCTGATTAAAAAGAATTTCTTATAAGTAAATTTACAGTCTACCGCCTATTGTCAGCCATTTAATCGCGACAGTGACTTTTCTCGACAAATCATAAAGATATTGGAACTCTCTACTTCATCTTCGGAGCTTGGGCCGGAATAGTCGGAACTTCATTGAGTATGTTAATCCGAGCTGAACTTGGACATCCAGGAGCCTTGATTGGTGATGATCAAATCTATAATGTTATTGTAACTGCTCATGCTTTTGTAATAATTTTTTTTATAGTAATACCAATTATAATTGGAGGATTTGGAAACTGGCTAGTACCCCTAATACTAGGCGCACCAGATATAGCATTTCCTCGAATGAATAATATGAGTTTTTGATTATTACCTCCGTCATTGAGTCTCCTCCTCATTAGAGGAATGGTTGAAAATGGGGCCGGTACTGGATGAACTGTTTATCCACCTCTCTCCTCAGTAATCGCCCATGGTGGTGCTTCAGTTGATCTAGCAATTTTTAGACTTCATTTAGCAGGAATTTCATCAATTTTAGGTGCAGTAAACTTTATTACAACAGTAATTAATATACGTTCAACAGGAATTTCATTTGATCGAATGCCTCTATTTGTTTGATCAGTTGTAATTACTGCCCTTCTTCTTCTTTTATCTCTTCCTGTTCTAGCAGGAGCAATTACAATACTTTTAACTGATCGAAATTTAAACACCTCCTTTTTTGATCCTGCTGGAGGAGGGGATCCAATCCTCTATCAACATTTATTTTGATTTTTTGGTCATCCTGAAGTTTATATTCTTATTCTCCCCGGATTTGGGATAATTTCTCATATTGTTAGTCAGGAGTCAGGGAAAAAGGAAACCTTTGGGTCCCTCGGAATAATTTATGCAATACTTGCAATCGGTTTATTAGGTTTTATTGTTTGAGCCCATCATATATTTACGGTAGGAATGGATGTGGATACACGAGCTTACTTCACCTCAGCAACAATGATTATTGCAGTTCCTACCGGAATTAAAATTTTTAGATGATTAGCAACCCTTCATGGAACTCAGTTATCTTACTCACCTGCAATTATATGGTCACTTGGATTTATTTTTCTATTCACTGTTGGAGGTTTAACAGGAGTTGTTTTAGCAAATTCATCAGTAGATATTATCCTTCATGACACCTATTATGTAGTTGCTCATTTTCATTATGTATTGTCAATAGGAGCTGTTTTTGCAATTATAGCCGGATTTATTCACTGGTACCCTTTATTTACTGGCCTGATAATAAATCAATCCTGATTAAAAAGCCAATTTATTATTATATTCATTGGTGTAAATCTAACATTTTTCCCTCAACATTTTCTTGGACTGGCAGGTATGCCACGACGGTATTCTGATTATCCAGATGCTTATACAACTTGAAATGTTGTATCATCAATTGGTTCAACAATTTCATTACTCGGAATCTTATTATTTCTTTTAATTATTTGAGAAAGTATAGTTGTTCAACGACAAGTAATTTTCCCGGTTCAACTTAATTCATCAATTGAGTGATTCCAAAATTCACCTCCTGCCGAGCACAGTTTTTCTGAATTGCCATCCCTCACTAACTTCTAATATGGCAGATTAGTGCGGTGGATTTAAACCCCATTTATAAAGTTTTCTTTTTTTAGAATAATGTCAACTTGATCAAACTTTGGGCTTCAGGATAGAGCTTCTCCATTAATAGAACAACTTATCTTTTTCCACGACCATACACTAATAATTTTATTAATAATTACTATTTTAGTTGGGTATTTAATAATTTCTTTGATATTTAATCCATTTGTTAATCGATTCTTATTACATGGTCAGTTAATTGAAATTATTTGAACTATTTTACCTGCTATTATTCTACTTTTTATTGCTCTTCCCTCTCTTCGACTTCTCTACCTTCTTGATGAAATTAATACCCCTTCGATTACCCTAAAATCGATTGGGCATCAATGATACTGAAGATATGAGTACTCAGATTTTACAGGGGTTGAATTTGACTCGTATATAGTTCCCCTAAGAGACTTACCTCTTGATGGCTTTCGACTTTTAGATGTTGATAACCGGGTTGTCCTGCCAATAAATTCTCATATTCGAATTTTAGTAACTGCATCTGATGTAATTCATTCATGAACTGTTCCAGCACTAGGAGTAAAAGTTGATGGAACTCCAGGTCGATTGAATCAAACAAACTTTCTTATTAACCGTCCAGGCTTATTTTTTGGTCAGTGTTCAGAAATTTGTGGTGCAAACCATAGATTTATGCCAATCGTAATCGAAAGAGTTCCTACAAAAACCTTTATTAATTGAATTAATTCACTTTAACATTAAGTGACTGAAGGTAAGTGTTGGTCTCTTAAACCGTAGTATAGTAAATTAACAATTACTCTTAATGAAAAAGTTAGTTAATTCATAATATTAGAATGTCATCCTAAAGTAATTATATAATAATACTTTTTGATTCCTCAAATAGCCCCTCTTAGATGACTAATCTTATTCAGAGTGTTCACTATCTCTTTTCTTTTATTTTGTACAATAAACTATTTTTCTTCATTCCCTTTACCTAGAAAAAGAGGCATAAGAGGAAAAGTTATCTCTCATTCACTTTCTTGAAAATGATAACAAATCTATTCTCCATTTTTGACCCTTGTTCAAGATTATTCTCTCTTTCAATTAATTGAATAAGAACTTTTCTTGGAATTCTTTTAATCCCCTCTTCTTTTTGATTAATCCCCTCACGATATTCAATAGTTTGAAGAAATGTCCTTCAATCCCTACATTCTGAGTTTAAGGTTCTTTTAGGGCCCTCATTAAAGGGAGGGACTTTTATTTTTGTTTCTTTATTTAGTTTTATTCTATTTAATAATTTAATAGGGCTCTTTCCATATATTTTTACAAGAACAAGTCATCTTACAATTACTCTTTCAATTGCTCTCCCTCTATGACTTTCATTTATATTATTTGGATGGCTAAATCATACACAACATATATTTGCTCATTTAGTACCTCAAGGAACGCCACCCGTTTTAATACCCTTCATGGTATGCATTGAAACAATTAGAAATATAATTCGGCCGGGAACATTGGCAGTTCGTCTCACAGCAAATATAATTGCTGGACATCTACTTCTTACACTCCTTGGAAATACAGGAATATCAATACCCTCTATTGTTGTTTCAGTACTTGTCGTTGTTCAACTCCTCCTCCTTCTTCTCGAAACTGCAGTTGCAATTATCCAAGCCTATGTATTTTCAGTACTAAGTACTCTCTACTCTAGAGAAGTATAAAATGTCTTTACATTCAAATCATCCATTCCACCTTGTTGACTATAGACCTTGACCTCTTACAGGAGCTTTAGGAGCTTTAGTCACTGTATCAGGGATAGTAAAGTGATTTCACTACTATGATATATCTTTATTTGTGTTAGGAAATTTAATTACTTTCCTAACAGTTTATCAATGATGACGAGATGTAACACGTGAAGGAACCTTCCAAGGGTTACATACTCATGTAGTAACTTTAGGATTACGCTGAGGGATAATTCTATTTATTGTCTCAGAAGTTTTATTCTTTGTTTCATTTTTTTGAGCATTTTTCCATAGAAGACTTTCACCTTCAATTGAACTAGGAGCATGTTGACCTCCAATAGGAATTACCCCCTTTAATCCATTCCAGATTCCCCTTTTAAATACAGCAATCTTGCTTTCTTCCGGAATTACCATTACATGAGCTCACCATTCTTTACTAGAAAATAACCATTCACAAGCAGTCCAGGGTCTAGTTTTTACCGTAATTTTAGGGATTTATTTTTCTATTCTTCAAGGATATGAATATATTGAAGCCCCCTTCACGATTGCAGATTCAGTTTATGGATCTACTTTCTATATAGCAACTGGATTCCATGGATTCCACGTAATTATTGGAACTACTTTTCTTGCAGTCTGTTTAATTCGCTTATTAAATAATCATTTTTCAAGAGACCATCACTTTGGATTTGAGGCAGCAGCTTGATATTGACACTTTGTAGATATTGTATGATTATTCCTTTATATTTCAATTTACTGGTGGGGAAATTAATTTATGTAGTATAAAGTATATGTGGCTTCCAACTACAAGGTCTATAAAAATAGTATAAATAATCATATTAGTATTTTCTTCTTCATTAGTTTTAATGGCTATCTCCTTTATTGTTATAGGGCTAGCTTCTTTTTTATCTAAAAAGACTTTTGCTGATCGAGAAAAAAGATCCCCCTTTGAATGTGGATTTGATCCAAAAACCTCATCTCGAATTCCCTTTTCTCTACGATTTTTTTTAATTACAATTATCTTTCTAATTTTTGATGTAGAAATTGCAATTATTCTGCCAATAGTAATTACATTAAGATCTTCATCAATGATTTCATGGATATTAACCTCAATTTTCTTCATTTTTATTCTCCTTGTAGGGCTATATCATGAATGAAATCAGGGAATATTAAATTGATCTTTTTAGGGCTGTAGTTAATTATAACATTTGATTTGCATTCAAAAGGTATTGTATCAATCTGCCTTAAATAAGAAGCGATAAATTGCAATTAGTTTCGACCTAATCTTAGGTATTCATACCCTTATTTAACAGAAACCAAAAAGAGGTATATCACTGTTAATGATAAAACTGAGCAAAGCTCCTGTTAAGAAACAGGATGATCAAATAAAAGCTGCTAACTTTTTTTTTAAATGGTTTAATTCCATTTATGTTTCTATTTATATAGTTTATAAAAACATTACATTTTCACTGTAAAGATAAAGTTCAACTTTTATAAGTTACTAATTAAAGTTCTCAAATATTTAAAGATCTATGATCACCTTAGTATCTTCAGCACTATGCTCTTTATAAGCTATTTAAATTATGAAAAGCAAAAAATAATTACAACTGTAGAAACTCATAAAACAAATGACAAAAGAATAATTTTCAAGTTGTTATTCTGAACAGAAGTTAAAATCTTTGAAAAATTTTCTAAGGAAGAGATTAATGATTGTCCACCCCCCTCTTCAGACCACCCCTGATCTTGGATCTTATATGAAAAACTACCAATCAAAAGAGGGTATCGAATTATCCCATATGTTGAAATATAAGGTATAAATCATATTGAACCAGCATAAGAGGAAAAGTTATCTATTAATTCCGCCCTTGATTCACTATAAAGACTATATATTGACATCGAATACCCCAATAAACCTCCAAGGATACATACGAGTAAAGTTATTAATTTGAGAGTAACAGGAAGGCAGATTATCGGAGGGGAAGGAAAAATAATTCATATTAATATTCTTCCTATTAAAATTCTTATAAAGGTAAGGACTATTATTCTTAACTTTATTTTAGATCTCTCATCTCTTAAAAAATTTAGAGAAAAAGAGTTAAAGGGCCCAGAAGATATAAGATAAACTAACCGAAATGAATAGGCTACAGTTAAGCCCGTGGAAAAGAAAAATAAAAAATAAGAAAATATATTTAATCTTCTCAATGAAACTATTTCAAGAATTAAATCCTTTGAATAAAATCCAGCTAAAAATGGTATTCCACAAAGGGCCAAGTTAGCAATATTTATACATACTAAGGTAAAGGGCATATGAAGGGAAACACCTCCCATAAAACGGATATCTTGAAAATTTCCTATATTATGAATAACAGCTCCCGCGCATAAGAACAAAAGAGCCTTAAATAAAGCATGTGTTAATAAATGAAAGAAAGCTAATTTATAAAATCCAACAGCTAAAACACTCATCATGAGGCCCAATTGTCTTAAAGTTGAAAGAGCAATAATTTTTTTTAAATCATACTCATAGTTTGCCCCTAGGCCTGCTATAAATATTGTTAAACCTCTGATGAAAAGAAGCACAGCCCCTAATATTCTGCTT
>CATQJF010000063.1:138175-171494 GCA_958299015.1 Tetanocera ferruginea | reverse complement strand
ATATAAAATATAAAATATAAAATATAAAATATAAAATATAAAATATAAATATAAAATATAAAATATAAAATATAAAATATAAAATATAAAATATAAAATATAAAATATAAAATATAAAATATAAAATATAAAATATAAAATATAAAATATAAAATATAAAATATAAAATATAAAATATAAAATATAAAAATATAAAATATAAAATATAAAATATAAAATATAAAATATAAAATATAAAATATAAAATATAAAATATAAAATATAAAATATAAAATATAAAATATAAAATATAAAATATAAAATATAAAATATAAAATATAAAATATAAAATATAAAATATAAAATATAAAATATAATAAAATATAAAATATAAAATATAAAATATAAAATATAAAATATAAAATATAAAATATAAAATATAAAATATAAAATATAAAATATAAAATATAAAATATAAAATATAAAATATAAAATATAAAATATAAAATATAAAATATAAAATATAAAATATAAAATATAAAATATAAAATATAAAATATAAAATATAAAATATAAAATATAAAATATAAAATATAAAATATAAAATATAAAAATATAAAATATAAAATATAAAATATAAAATATAAAATATAAAATATAAAATATAAATATAAAATATAAATATAAAATATAAAATATAAAATATAAAATATAAAATATAAAATATAAAATATAAAATATAAAATATAAAATATAAAATATAAAATATAAAATATAAAATATAAAATATAAAAATATAAAATATAAAATATAAAATATAAAATATAAAATATAAAATATAAAATTATAAAATATAAAATATAAAATATAAAATATAAAATATAAAATATAAAATATAAAATATAAAATATAAAATATAAAATATAAAATATAAAATATAAAAATATAAAATATAAAATATAAAATATAAAATATAAAATATAAAATATAAAAATATAAAATATAAAATATAAAATATAAAATATAAAATATAAAATATAAAATATAAAATATAAAATATAAAATATAAAAATATAAAATATAAAATATAAAATATAAAATATAAAATATAAAATATAAATATAAAATATAAAATATAAAATATAAAATATAAAATATAAAATATAAAATATAAAATATAAAATATAAAATATAAAATATAAAATATAAAATATAAAATATAAAATATAAAATATAAAATATAAAATATAAAATATAAATATAAAATATAAAATATAAAATATAAATATAAAATATAAAATATAAAATATAAAATATAAAATATAAAATATAAAAATATAAAATATAAAATATAAAATATAAAATATATAAAATATAAAATATAAAATATAAAATATAAAATATAAAAATATAAAATATAAAATATAAAATATAAAATATAAAATATAAAATATAAAATATAAATATAAAATATAAAATATAAAATATAAAATATAAAATATAAAATATAAAATATAAAATATAAAATATAAAATATAAAATATAAAATATAAAATATAAAATATAAAATATAAAATATAAAATAAATATAAATATAAAATATAAAATATAAAATATAAAATATAAAATATAAAATATAAAATATAAAATATAAAATATAAAATATAAAATATAAAATATAAAATATAAAATATAAAATATAAAATATAAAATATAAAATATAAATATAAATATAAAATATAAAATATAAATATAAAAATATAAAATATAAAATATAAAATATAAAATATAAAATATAAAATATAAAAAATATAATATAAAATATAAAATATAAAATATAAAATATAAAATATAAAATATAAAATATAAAATATAAATATAAAATATAAAATATAAATATAAAATATAAAATATAAAATATAAAATATAATAAAATATAAAATATAAAATATAAAATATAAAATATAAAATATAAAATATAAAATATAAAAATATAAAATATAAAATATAAAATATAAAATTAAAATATAAAATATAAAATATAAAATATAAAATATAAAATATAAAATATAAAATATAAAATATAAAATATAAAATATAAAATATAAAATATAAAATATAAAATATAAAATTAAAATATAAAATATAAAATATAAAATATAAAATATAAAATATAAATATAAAAATATAATATAAAATATAAAATATAAAATATAAAATATAAATATAAAATATAAAATATAAAATATAAATATAAAATATAAAATATAAAATATAAAATATAAAATATAAATATAAAATATAAAATATAAAAATATAAAATATAAAATATAAAATATAAAATATAAAATATAAAATATAAAATATAAAATATAAAATATAAAATATAAAATATAAAATATAAAATATAAAATATAAAATATAAAATATAAAATATAAAATATAAAATATAAAATATAAAATATAAAATATAAAATATAAAATATAAAATATAAAATATAAAATATAAATATAAAATATAAAATATAAAATATAAAATATAAAATATAAAATATAAAATATAAAATATAAAATATAAAATATAAAATATAAAATATAAAATATAAAATATAAAATATAAAATATAAAATATAAAATATAAAATATAAAATATAAAATATAAAATATAAAATATAAAATATAAAATATAAATATAAAATATAAAATATAAAATATAAAATATAAAATATAAAATATAAAATATAAAATATAAAATATAAAATATAAAATATAAAATATAAAATATAAAATATAAATATAAAATATAAAATATAAAATATAAAATATAAAATATAAAATATAAAATATAAAATATAAAATATAAATATAAAATATAAAATATAAAATATAAAATATAAAATATAAATATAAATATAAATATAAAATATAAAATATAAAATATAAAATATAAAATATAAAATATAAAATATAAAATATAAAATATAAAATATAAATATAAAATATAAAATATAAAATATAAAATATAAAATATAAAATATAAAATATAAAATATAAAATATAAAATATAAAATATTAAAATATAAAATATAAAATATAAAATATAAAATATAAAATATAAAATATAAAATATAAAATATAAAATATAAAATATAAAATATAAAATATAAAATAATATAAATATAAAATATAAAATATAAAATATAAAATATAAAATATAAAATATAAAATATAAAAATATAAAATATAAAATATAAAATATAAAATATAAAATATAAAATATAAAATATAAAATATAAAATATAAAATATAAAATATAAATATAAAATATAAAATAAAATATAAAATATAAAATATAAAATATAAAATATAAAATATAAAATATAAAATATAAAATATAAAATATAAAATATAAAATATAAAATATAAAATATAAATATAAAATATAAAATATAAAATATAAAATATAAAATATAAAATATAAAATATAAAATATAAAATATAAAATATAAAATATAAAATATAAAATATAAAATATAAAATATAAAATATAAAATATAAAATATAAAATATAAAATATAAAATATAAAATATAAATATAAAATATAAAATATAAAATATAAAATATAAAATATAAAATATAAAATATAAATATAAAATATAAAATATAAAATATAAAATATAAAATATAAAATATAAAATATAAAATATAAAATATAAAATATAAAATATAAAATATAAAATATAAAATATAAAATATAAAATATAAAATATAAAATATAAAATATAAAAATATAAAATATAAAATATAAAATATAAAATATAAAATATAAAATATAAAATATAAAATATAAAATATAAAATATAAAATATAAAATATAAAATATAAAATATAAAATATAAAATATAAAATATAAAATATAAAATATAAAATATAAAATATAAAATATAAAAATATAAAATATAAAATATAAAATATAAATATAAAATATAAAATATAAAATATAAAATATAAAATATAAAATATAAAATATAAAATATAAAATATAAAATATAAAATATAAAATATAAAATATAAAATATAAAATATAAAATATAAAATATAAAATATAAAATATAAAATATAAATATAAAATATAAATATAAAATATAAAATATAAAATATAAAATATAAAATATAAAATATAAAATATAAAATATAAAATATAAAATATAAAATATAAATATAAATATAAAATATAAAATATAAAATATAAAATATAAAATATAAATATAAATATAAAATATAAAATATAAAATATAAAATATAAAATATAAATATAAAATATAAATATAAATATAAAATATAAAATATAAATATAAAATATAAAATATAAAATATAAAATATAAAATATAAAATATAAATATAAAATATAAAATATAAAATATATAAAATATAAAAATAAAATATAAAATATAAATATAAATATAAATATAAAATATAAAAATAAAATATAAAATATAAAATATAAAATATAAAATATAAAATATAAAATATAAAATATAAAATATAAAATATAAAATATAAAATATAAAATATAAAATATAAAATATAAAATAAAATATAAAAATATAAAATATAAAATATAAAATATAAAATATAAAATATAAAATATAAAATAAAATATAAAATATAAAATATAAAATATAAAATAAATATAAAATATAAAATATAAAATATAAAATATAAAATATAAATATAAAAATATAAAATTATAATATAAAATATAAAATATAAAATATAAAATATAAAATATAAAATATAAAATATAAAATATAAAATATAAAATATAAAATATAAAATATAAAATATAAAATATAAAATATAAAATATAAAATATAAAATATAAAATATAAAATATAAAATATAAAATATAAAATATAAAATATAAAATATAAAATATAAAATATAAAATATAAAATATAAAATATAAAATATAAAATATAAAATATAAAATATAAAATATAAAATATAAAATATAAAATATAAAATATAAAATATAAAATATAAAATATAAAATATAAAATATAAAATATAAAATATAAAATATAAAATATAAAATATAAAATATAAAATATAAAATATAAAATATAAAATATAAAATATAAAATATAAAATATAAAATATAAAATATAAAATATAAAATATAAAATATAAAATATAAAATATAAAATATAAAATATAAAATATAAAATATAAAATATAAAATATAAAATATAAAATATAAAATATAAAATATAAAATATAAAATATAAAATATAAAATATAAAATATAAAATATAAAATATAAAATATAAAATATAAAATATAAAATATAAAATATAAAATATAAAATATAAAATATAAAATATAAAATATAAAATATAAAATATAAAATATAAAATATAAAATATAAAATATAAAATATAAAATATAAAATATAAAATATAAAATATAAAATATAAAATATAAAATATAAAATATAAAATATAAAATATAAAATATAAAATATAAAATATAAAATATAAAATATAAAATATAAAATATAAAATATAAAATATAAAATATAAAATATAAAATATAAAATATAAAATATAAAATATAAAATATAAATATAAAATATAAAATATAAAATATAAAATATAAAATATAAAATATAAAATATAAAATATAAAATATAAAATATAAAATATAAAATATAAAATATAAAATATAAAATATAAATATAAAATATAAAATATAAAATATAAAATATAAAATATAAATATAAAATATAAAATATAAAATATAAAATATAAAATATAAAATATAAAATATAAAATATAAAATATAAAATATAAAATATAAAATATAAAATAAAAATATAAAATATAAAATATAAAATATAAAATATAAAATATAAAATATAAAATATAAAATATAAAATATAAAATATAAAATATAAAATATAAAATATAAAATATAAAATATAAAATATAAAATATAAAATATAAAATATAAAATATAAATATAAATATAAAATATAAAATATAAAATATAAAATATAAAATATAAAATATAAAATATAAAATATAAAATATAAAATATAAAATATAAAATATAAAATATAAAATATAAAATATAAAATATAAAATATAAAATATAAAATATAAAATATAAAATATAAAATATAAAATATAAAATATAAAATATAAAATATAAAATATAAAATATAAAATATAAAATATAAAATATAAAATATAAAATATAAAATATAAAATATAAAATATAAAATATAAAATATAAAATATAAAATATAAAATATAAAATATAAAATATAAAATATAAAATATAAAATATAAAATATAAAATATAAAATATAAAATATAAAATATAAAATATAAAATATAAAATATAAAATATAAAATATAAAATATAAAATATAAAATATAAAATATAAAATATAAAATATAAAATATAAAATATAAAATATAAAATATAAAATATAAAATATAAAATATAAAATATAAAATATAAAATATAAAATATAAAATATAAAATATAAAATATAAAATATAAAATATAAAATATAAAATATAAAATATAAAATATAAAATATAAAATATAAAATATAAAATATAAAATATAAAATATAAAATATAAAATATAAAATATAAAATATAAAATATAAAATATAAAATATAAAATATAAAATATAAAATATAAAATATAAAATATAAAATATAAAATATAAAATATAAAATATAAAATATAAAATATAAAATATAAAATATAAAATATAAAATATAAAAATATAAAATATAAAATATAAAATATAAAATATAAAATATAAAATATAAAATATAAAATATAAAATATAAAATATAAAATATAAAATATAAAATATAAAATATAAAATATAAAATATAAAATATAAAATATAAAATATAAAATATAAAATATAAAATATAAAATATAAAATATAAAATATAAAATATAAAATATAAAATATAAAATATAAAATATAAAATATAAAATATAAAATATAAAATATAAAATATAAAATATAAAATATAAAATATAAAATATAAAATATAAAATATAAAATATAAAATATAAAATATAAAATATAAAATATAAAATATAAAATATAAAATATAAAATATAAATATAAAATATAAAATATAAAATATAAAATATAAAATATAAAATATAAAATATAAAATATAAAATATAAAATATAAAATATAAAATATAAAATATAAAATATAAAATATAAAATATAAAATATAAAATATAAAATATAAAATATAAAATATAAAATATAAAATATAAAATATAAAATATAAAATATAAAATATAAAATATAAAATATAAAATATAAAATATAAAATATAAAATATAAAATATAAAATATAAAATATAAAATATAAAATATAAAATATAAAATATAAAATATAAAATATAAAATATAAAATATAAAATATAAAATATAAAATATAAAATATAAAATATAAAATATAAAATATAAAATATAAAATATAAAATATAAAATATAAAATATAAAATATAAAATATAAAATATAAAATATAAAATATAAAATATAAAATATAAAATATAAAATATAAAATATAAAATATAAAATATAAAATATAAAATATAAAATATAAAATATAAAATATAAAATATAAAATATAAAATATAAAATATAAAATATAAAATATAAAATATAAAATATAAAATATAAAATATAAAATATAAAATATAAAATATAAAATATAAAATATAAAATATAAAATATAAAATATAAAATATAAAATATAAAATATAAAATATAAAATATAAAATATAAAATATAAAATATAAAATATAAAATATAAAATATAAAATATAAAATATAAAATATAAAATATAAAATATAAAATATAAAATATAAAATATAAAATATAAAATATAAAATATAAAATATAAAATATAAAATATAAAATATAAAATATAAAATATAAAATATAAAATATAAAATATAAAATATAAAATATAAAATATAAAATATAAAATATAAAATATAAAATATAAAATATAAAATATAAAATATAAAATATAAAATATAAAATATAAAATATAAAATATAAAATATAAAATATAAAATATAAAATATAAAATATAAAATATAAAATATAAAATATAAAATATAAAATATAAAATATAAAATATAAAATATAAAATATAAAATATAAAATATAAAATATAAAATATAAAATATAAAATATAAAATATAAAATATAAAATATAAAATATAAAATATAAAATATAAAATATAAAATATAAAATATAAAATATAAAATATAAAATATAAAATATAAAATATAAAATATAAAATATAAAATATAAAATATAAAATATAAAATATAAAATATAAAATATAAAATATAAAATATAAAATATAAAATATAAAATATAAAATATAAAATATAAAATATAAAATATAAAATATAAAATATAAAATATAAAATATAAAATATAAAATATAAAATATAAAATATAAAATATAAAATATAAAATATAAAATATAAAATATAAAATATAAAATATAAAATATAAAATATAAAATATAAAATATAAAATATAAAATATAAAATATAAAATATAAAATATAAAATATAAAATATAAAATATAAAATATAAAATATAAAATATAAAATATAAAATATAAAATATAAAATATAAAATATAAAATATAAAATATAAAATATAAAATATAAAATATAAAATATAAAATATAAAATATAAAATATAAAATATAAAATATAAAATATAAAATATAAAATATAAAATATAAAATATAAAATATAAAATATAAAATATAAAATATAAAATATAAAATATAAAATATAAAATATAAAATATAAAATATAAAATATAAAATATAAAATATAAAATATAAAATATAAAATATAAAATATAAAATATAAAATATAAAATATAAAATATAAAATATAAAATATAAAATATAAAATATAAAATATAAAATATAAAATATAAAATATAAAATATAAAATATAAAATATAAAATATAAAATATAAAATATAAAATATAAAATATAAAATATAAAATATAAAATATAAAATATAAAATATAAAATATAAAATATAAAATATAAAATATAAAATATAAAATATAAAATATAAAATATAAAATATAAAATATAAAATATAAAATATAAAATATAAAATATAAAATATAAAATATAAAATATAAAATATAAAATATAAAATATAAAATATAAAATATAAAATATAAAATATAAAATATAAAATATAAAATATAAAATATAAAATATAAAATATAAAATATAAAATATAAAATATAAAATATAAAATATAAAATATAAAATATAAAATATAAAATATAAAATATAAAATATAAAATATAAAATATAAAATATAAAATATAAAATATAAAATATAAAATATAAAATATAAAATATAAAATATAAAATATAAAATATAAAATATAAAATATAAAATATAAAATATAAAATATAAAATATAAAATATAAAATATAAAATATAAAATATAAAATATAAAATATAAAATATAAAATATAAAATATAAAATATAAAATATAAAATATAAAATATAAAATATAAAATATAAAATATAAAATATAAAATATAAAATATAAAATATAAAATATAAAATATAAAATATAAAATATAAAATATAAAATATAAAATATAAAATATAAAATATAAAATATAAAATATAAAATATAAAATATAAAATATAAAATATAAAATATAAAATATAAAATATAAAATATAAAATATAAAATATAAAATATAAAATATAAAATATAAAATATAAAATATAAAATATAAAATATAAAATATAAAATATAAAATATAAAATATAAAATATAAAATATAAAATATAAAATATAAAATATAAAATATAAAATAAAATAAAAATATTGAGCTTACTGGTAATAATAATAAAATAATTAATAATAAAAACTTAGCATGGTCACTTATTATTAAAAGCAATTATAATTTCTGGTAGAGCACTACCAGTCCAGAAAAATTTGATTTGTTGTGTTTACACACAATAAAAACCTCAATTTTTCAAGAAGAATAAATACTTTAACACCACCGTGGTTTAAGATCAGCTAGATTAGCTTAAGCCTGGTTGGTTCTGAGTAGAATAACAACAACAAACACTGCGACAAAAGATCTGGTAGTAGAAAAATCTATGGTCTATCTTCGGAATAAAGCTACATTCGAATTCTAAGAAGAAATATGGTAGATAAAAGCTCTTTTTGCCAAAAAGAGATTAAGTTGGATTTGTTCATAACAAGAACATGACCTAGAAAAAATAAACAAAGACACTTTTTCAGCTGTTCTTGTGTTCAAATAAAACTTAAGCAACTAAGTGGATCAGAGCGAAAATCAAACATGACCACTGATGAGTTGGTATAGCTGCCACGAAACAGACTATCTAGTCAATGCTATGTTATTTGCTCTATACAGGGTTGTTGTTGCTGTTAAAGTTGTTGTATTCATTGAAAACTTGTAATTATAATTAAATAATGATAATTACTTGACCAGTATTCTCAATAACAAGTCTTTATAATAAAAACTTAGCATGTCACTAATAATTTAATTCAATTATAATATATACAAATAATAAAAATATATGTATATTGACCGTAGTGAAGATAGCAATGCACGCCCAGCCACGTTTCGAAGTTCGAAAACATTTAACCAAAAATTCACCGCACACAATATTTTGACCATAAGCGAAAGTGTTCAAATACTCAACTAAATATTCTGCTTATATGCTTGTCAATGTGTCAATTTCACATATAAATACACAATTAGCAGAAACAAAAAACTTTTTTCCGTGGCTCAGATGGTTAAGCGGTCGATTTGATTTGATGTGATGAATCGAGTGACCCTGGTTCGATCCTCAGCCAAACTGTTTAATGTTTTTTTTTTTGTTATTTTTATATTATTATTTTATATTATTAATTATTTAATGTAAAAATTGCATTGAGCAACATTTTTATTTTTTGCCACATCTCCGGACTAATCTATTGCTTTTTGTTTTGTTATAAATTGTGCAGTTTTCAATGTGCTATGATTTCGAAAGTAAGCCTTAAGTATTAATAACACAGTGAATAACAGAAAATAATTCTTATATACCACTATATAATGATGAAAGTACTACCCCATGACAGCAGAACAACCCTGGCGGGGTTTGGCAAATTTAGGCGCAAATATTTGGAAAATGATTTTTTTGATCGTCTTACTCCCAATACTGGACAAGAAAAGCCCAAAAACTGAAGCGTTGATAAGCGAAGAAATCCCTGTTCACCCAAATGAAATGCGTAAGAAAAATATGTTCCGCGCCTAAGTTTGCAAAACCACGCCAGGGGTTTGAAGCCCAAAAATTTAAATTCATTAATTTTTCGAACGTAAACTAAAAATTTTCTAAAAATAAACTTTTAGGTTTAAAACGAGCCATACATTCAAAAAGAGTTTTAAGGGTTTTCAATTTAAGCTCAAATTTTCAACCGTATAGTTGCTGGAATTGTATGACTAGTCTTTTGTGACTAGGCTTTTGTGGCTGGACTTTTGTGGGTAGGCTTGCGTTGCTAGGTTTTTGGTGCTAGGCTTACGTTGTTTGGTCTTAGTTTGTGGAATTGTGTGGCTAGTCTTCTGTGGCTAAGCTTTTGTGGAAAGGCTTTTCTGGCTAGGCTTTTGTGGTTAGGATTAAGTTGCTAGGGTTCTGTAGCTAAATTTACGTTACTAATTGTAAGTCTTATTTTCTGGCATTGTGTGGCTAGGCTTATGTTGCTAGATCTTAGTTGCTGGAATTGTGTGGCTAGTCCCTTGTGGCTATGTTTTTGTGACTAGGCATAAGCATATTTAGAAATTTCAACTTTTGAGTTGGGAGGTAGGCGTATTTGTAGGATTCCAAATTTTTTTATTCCAGATTTTTATGAATATGTATACCAAGTTTCGTGATTTTATCTCAACTAATTCATATCCTGTGTTTAAGGACAAAACACAAACAGACGGACGGACGTACAGGCAGGTGGACAGATGACGCTGATCAAGAATATATATACTTTTCTTTACCGATCTTTTATTTATCGTACTTGCTTATTTCAGAGTGTTATAAAAGTTGGCACATAGCTAATATCGCCTGACTTTACAGGTTTAGGGTATTAAGACGCTAGCAAAAATAGTCCAAATTGTTACAGGATTATTAATTTTGATTATGCTTTGCATGTAAAAAATAATGATTTGTATTATTTTGATGCGAAAGGAACGCAACTATTATTACTCATATTTATACTTTTCAAAAAGTTTTTCTTACGACAGTAGGTACCTACCATCCAAAAATATTTGTGGGCAATATTTTTTATTAATGTTTGTTTTATAAAGTTGAATTCACGGATATTTGTTAGAATCGTTAGTTTATTAATTTTTAATCCGCTTAAATACAATTTGTTATTAAAACAGTTATAAGAATAATATTAGGTTTTCCACAACTTGAAATAAGAAGTTGTATCGTTGTATTCATATTTTCGTCGTATTCACATTGTTTTTGCTTTCTATTTGAAAGATAAAACAAACGTAAGAGCTCAAAAAACGTTTGTTTTTCTTTCAAATAGACAACAAAAACAATGTGAATACGACTTGAATTCAAATACAACGATACAACTGTGTATTTCAAGTTGTAAAAACCTATATATTTATTTAAAATATTTTTTAACTATTCTGCTATGAAATGAATTTGGCTTATGTTTCAGTATTTTAATTCTTGATTAAACGTGGTAAGTTCAAAATCGTTGCTGATATACTAAAAGATGAGTTAGAAGAGTGTTTGAAATATTTTTTTTTCAAAAGAAATACTTATGTACTAAAATATTTAAAACTATTTTATTGAATAAAAAGTTGCTTTAAAATTAATTAGTGAAAGTATTCTTGATTTTCTTGAATTCGTCAAATCAAGGAAAAATATAGACACCAACATTTCCTGTTTACAAATAAAATTGGATTATGAAAGTTGAACGCAGCTTTTACTATATTTTCTGTTTCACTGAACATGAAAAATTTTAAAACTTTTGTTTTTAAATAACACATTGACTTACAGATGTCTACATAGACTGGAGGAGACAGTTAGGAATTGAGAACTTTATACATTTTTTTATTCGACAATTTTAAGTGCTATAAAGTAGTGATGTTCAGCTTATCGGCTCGCGCTGCCAGCTTCGTGCTAGCAGCAGCTCATCACATAAAACAATAACAAAGAAGCGTGAACGTAAATTTGTATTCGACAACATTGCACAGTAGACAAGAGCGAAAATATGCGGCTTATAGTTTTGCAGATTCATAAAATTAGTGCAAAACTTATGTTATACCAGGTAACATGCTTGGTATAATTTATTTTTCTTATTATTTTATTAATATTACTTGTTATTATTATTACTATTATTACTTATTATTATTATTTATTATTACTTATTAAAATTTAATAAAAATTGTTTTCTATAGTTCTTCAAATAGCTGAGAAGTATATTTGGGAAAATGAAGTGATAAATTAGTGTTTAAGCTAAAAGCTTTTTTTTTAATATTAAACTTTCTGATGACATTGAATTAGTTATATGAAAAAAATTTATCAGTAAAATATATTTAAAAAATTTTGAAGGAAGTTCCCACTCAATTCAAACACTTTTTGTAAAAACGTTGGAAGCCAAATTTGATTGAACAAATCTTGCAAAAGATTGTATTTATTTTTAAAATTTTAAAATCGTTTTTATAAATATTCTGGATTGAATAACACCAATTTAACAACTTCAAATGTTAGCACAGCTCTTAACACTTTAATTTTAACAATATACTCACTTCAATTTTATTTAAAACTTATTTCAATTAGCAAAATTTTATCTTACGCACTTATGTCAACACACTTCAAACTGACTTTACATATTAAAATAATAATATTAAATCGAACTAATTTCAACGAAATCTATTGCGCAGCTGCATGGTCTGAACTTCTGAGAAATAATAAAATTTCCTCTGTACTTGCTTGGTATCGAATTCAACAACCAAATCTTAAAACTGCTCCACTGTAAGGAAGGCAAATACACATAAACATCCCAGCAAGAAATATAAACTGTAACCGAGTACATGAATTTGATTACTTATGCTTATATAAGCGTTTACATGAAGTATAATGCTTTATTTAATTTATTGTGCAGCTGTATTGTCTGCACATTTCAAAAATAATGCTTTTTCCTGTTTGCATGCTTAAACTGCCTTAAACTTAACATAATCAAACTTCAAAATTATATGTTAACTTTTTGCACTGACTTATATATTTACATATATAAGTTGCAATTAACTATATTTTAGGAAAAAGGTTATTGTTAAACTAAAAAGTTTCAATATGAATGCTTTTTGTATAACAGCTGACTACATTGAAATAAATTTCTGACTGGGTTTTTTGTTCAAATAAAACATACACACAAACACACAGCGAGCTCGCCGTGCACGCGGTCAGCTCGTAAGTGCAGAAAGCTCGCAGGAGCTGAGTTGAACATCACTACTATAAAGCAATGAATAAAAACGTAAGCATAAATAATGAGCAGCAGCGTTTTCATACCGATTATACACAAGTTAAAAGAAATAATTGCAAACATTGCCTTCCACAAGCAGTGTGTTCGAAATTTGCTGTGGTGTATTGTGGTGAATTTAAAAACTGTGGCTGAGTTCGAAAAAACACGACGCTATCTTCACCCAATGGGTGAAGATAGCGTCGGATTCTTCAGCCACACTTTCGAATTCGAATATGCATGCGTTGCTATCTTCACTCCGGTTGTATATTGTTAATAATTAAGTTATTTACCAATTTGTTAAATATGTTGTTTTGAATAGAAATGTTGTTAAATTAGTTGTAAAATGATATTTAAAAAAATTACATTTTCTCTCATCAAAACACACACACACACAAATTGGCCATTTCAACCCTTGAAAGGACTTTGACCAAGCTTCTTATGATCAATTGTGTTGTGTGTGTTATTAAATGTTTGCTCACACATGACCGAGTACTGGACCTACATGTTTTATGCCGACTCCGAACGGCTAAAGTTCATGTTCTCAAGAAGCTTTACATGGCATTATTTACTCTCTGAGTTGTCATTTGTCATTTGCCATTGCCTGCAGAAAGGTGGTGACCGATCAGAAAAATTTTTTATTTGAAAAAAACTTTAACCGCGACTGGGGTTCGAACTCGGGATCCGGGCGTGCTAAGCCACACACTTAACCTGCACGGCACGGTCACCCCTCATTAGAACACACTTCATTTAATAAGAAGTTGTTTTTACTGACACTTATATAATAAGGAGTTAACACTAACAGTTAATGAACTTTGTTATTATATTTATTTATTTATTGGCCAAACAAGGCAATTTACTTAATCTAATAGTTTTTGTTATTTTTTTTTTATTATTTTTTTTCTCTCTCTCCTTTCCTTGTTTTTGTGTTCAACGATATGCAATTCGATGTGGGCGTAATCCGCCCACCTGAACGACATGATTACAAGAACATGTCAAAAAGGGGAGGCAAGAAGAAAAGAACAATTAAGGGTAATATTACAATGCTTAGGTCTATGTTTTAAACATTATAGTTATAATTTATATAAATAATATATTTATACAAATATATATTTAGTAATCCTCACAATCGATTTCTGTAATCCAAATAAAAAAAACATGGGATTACAATTTCAGTAATAGTTCATCAAATGAGCTTAGATTACGATTACAGTTGTTGTAATTTTAACTTTGTTAAATTATGATTGTTGCAATTGTACTCTATGATCGTTCTATGAAGGATTACTTGAATCATTATCCTGTTTTAGCTTTTTAAGATTACTGAAATCGTTATCCTTATAGCCCATCTCTGGTCAGGATGCACTACTGCGAAGCATCCACAAAAGTAAAATAGTGTTCCTTAAATAATGCAATATTTGTTTCTTTGTAAAATAAAAACCTAAAAGCTATAATTAATATTATACCCACAAGAATTCATTTTTCTTTTAAATTGTATTTCTTTCTAAAAAAATCCTTATATATAAAAAAAACAAATTGGCTATTTCCTTAATGCTTTATGCCGACTCCGAACGCATGGCATGTTTTACACTTTGAGGTTTTCAATTGTCTGCAGAGAGGTGACCGATCAGAAAGGTTTTTTTGAAAAAAACTTTGCCGCGAGAGGGAATCGATCTCACGCTCCGGGCTTGCAAGCCACTCACTTAGCACGCATGCCACGGCCACCACTATAGAATACTTTTATATGAACCACTATTTTGCAATAAAATATTTTATTCTATTTTTCAGACCTCGTAAATTTTATTCCGTTTTGGTTTTGCTGCTAAAAAAATTCGTTGTTCTCGAGTTTACTACTCGCGATGCATCTGGTTCTGCTGCAATTTGTGTAGCTTTAATTTTCTAGCATACAACTTGTCGGGCAATTTGTGCTCAGCAAGTTGGATGCAGAAGTGGAGAAAATTAGAACAAAAAATATATAAGAAATAATTAAGCAAAGTATGGATAAACACTACGCATATAATTAAAAAAAACTTACTTTGAAGCGATCTGCAATTTGTGCCGATGATAACACAGTGTGACCGCTCAATTATGACAAGAACCATTTGTAAAAATTCTCAAAGATGAACCTCTTGCGAGTTCAACGCACCTAGTGTGATCTCTCAATGTCGTCACAATTTTTATACCCCACGCGTACTGCGTAAGGGGTATATTAATTTTGTCACGACGTGTGTAACACCCAAAAGGAGGCGTGGTAGGTATAGTAAAATGTATATATTTTTGATCAGCATCACCACCTGAGTTGATTAAGCCATGTCCGTCTGTCTGTCCGTCTGTCCTTCTGTCCGTCTGTCCGTCTGTCTGTCGACACGATTGCAGCCGTAATTTTGAAGCTATCGTAATGAAATTCAATATTTAAGCTTTTTTTAAAAAAACAAGATCAAGTTCGAGAATGGGCTAAATCGGCTGAAAACCACGCCTACCTCCCATACAACCCTAAAACTGAAAACTCTATAAAGAGGCTAATATTTAAGCTACAATACTGAAATTAAATATTTGTGTGTTTCATGTCAAAACTGAGATGTGTTTAAAAAACGGGCGTCATTCACCCACTAACACGCCCACCTCCCATACAACTCCAAAATTGCAAACTCTATAAAGAAGGTAATATTAAAGATACAAAACTGAAACTCGGTATTTGGGAATTCTATATAAAAATGAGGTGTGTAAGAAAAATGGGCGTCATCCACTCACTAACACGCCCACCTCCCATACAACCCCAAAATTGGAAACTCTATAAAGAAAGTAAAATTAAAAATACAAAACTGAAACTCGGTTTTTGTGAATTCTATATGAAAAATGAGGTGTGTAAAAAAAATGGGCGTCATCCACTCACTAACACGCCCACCTCCCAAACAACCCCAAAATTAAAAACTTTATAAAAGGGCTTATATTAAAGCTATAATACTGAAATTAATTATTTGTGTGTTTCATGTCAAAACTGAGATGTGTTAAAAAAATGGGCGTTATCCACTCACTAACACGCCCACCTCCCATACAACCCCAAAATTGGAAACTCTATAAAGAAGGTCATATTAAAAATACAAAACTGAAACTCGGTGTTTGTGAATTCTATATGAAAAATGAAGTGTGTAAGAAAAATAGGCGTCATCCACTCACTAACACGCCCATCTCCCATACAACCCCAAAATTGCAAACTCTATAAAGAAGGTAATATTAAAGATACAAAACTGAAACTCGGTATTTGTGAATTCTATATGAAAAGTGAGGTGTGTAAGAAAAATGGGCGTCATCCATTCACTAACACGCCCACCTCCCATACAACCCCAAAATTAAAAACTTTATAAAAAGGCTTATATTTCAGCTGCAGGAAAACAATTTGATATGTATGTATTTAAGACACATAAAAATAATAAAATCTCATACAAGAAACTCACCAATTTAAGATTCTTTTACCCTTAAGAATCGGCCGTTTCTAGTTTTTAATTGATTTTTAAAAATTATGTCTTCGAATTTTGCTGCGCTGACGTTCAATGACGTTTTCCAATTATTTGCCTTATCGGAAATGGAAAACAAAATCCACTTTTATTCAGTTGAATTTGTCGTAAAATAAGACTGTGCAAAAAAAAACAACGAAAAAAGCCAAACGGAGCGTGGAGCGAAGCCAGTTCTTGTAATTTTTGTAAATTTCTCAAAAAAATATGTCTTTCTTTCAATTTTATTTAAAAAATGTGCCATGGAGGACATTTGTTTTTTTTACGGTACTGACCTGCACTATAAAAAACCTTTCCATTGAATACAATAACATAGACATCGGTTGAGAATTTGCTAAATGCCAGCAATTTTAACTTTTTTTTTTCACCATAAAATACTGATTCCCATATAAATCTGCTACCAAACAAAGTGGTCCCATTTACTCAAAAATTAACCGATTTTCGTCATCTTTATCTTGTTGTAAAGACAACATGTAGCAGAATAGAATTTTGAAAAAAAAAATAGTTACTTTGGTACGATTTGTAGTATTTTATTTTTGGGCACAGTGCACACTGGAACAGTATGACTATTCAAATTAAGAATATTGGAATTTATTTACCAATGCAGAAAGTTGTACGAAAATGGTTTTTAGGCGCAGGTCTCGCCTAAAAGTATAACTACGAGCGTGGTCGTGCAGAAAATCGTGAGAGCATTTTCGTGATACTGCGTCGACATTTTACAGCTTTTACTTTATTTACTTGTACATGTTATTTTTCCACTCCATTGTAACCTTAATCTTACGCCTTTCTGTATTGTTAAATGCATTCCAATATTAATATTTTGAAAAAGTCACACTGTTCCAGTGTGCACTGTGCTCAAAAATAAAATACTACAAATCGTACCAAAGTAACTATTTTATTTTTCATAATTCTTTTCTGCTACATATTTTCTTTCAAAAGAAATAAAGATGACCAAAATCGGTTAATTTTGAGTTAATTGGGACCACTTTGTTTGGTAGCATATTTATATGGAAATCAGTATTTTATGGTAAAAAAAAAACGTTAAAATTGCTGGCATTTAGCGAAATCTCAACCGATGTCTATGTTATTGTATTCAATCGGAAGGCCTTTTGTAGTGCAGGTTAGTTTTGTGAAAAAACAAATGTACTTCTTGGCATATTATTGAAATAAAATTAAAAGAAACACATATTTTTTGAGAAATTTACAAAAACTACAAAAACTGGCTTCGCTCCACGCTCCGTTTGGATTTTTTTCGGATTTAGTTTTGCATATTCTTATTCTACAATATACTCTACTGAATATTAGTGGATTTTGTTTTCCATTTCCGCTAAAGCAAATGACTGCAAAACGTCATTGAATGTCGATGCAGCAAAATTCGAAGACATAATTTTTAAAAATCAATGAAAAAAAATTGTGACGACATTGAGAGGTCATACTAGGTGCGTTGCACTACCAAAAGGATCATCTTTGAGAATTTCTACAAACGGTTCTTGTAATCAACATTTTTTCATTTTTCGTCACACTATGTAAGAAGTAAAGATAGAGATTTTACATGTTGATTTCGAATTTTATTAATATTTTTAATTTAGCTTCACACTGGAGTTGCCGATAACACTGGTTTACAAATAACGAAAAGTTGTTTGTACTTTAAATGCCATTACCCTTTTCTCATGTAAAATCGGTCGCTAATTCCGAAAAAATTTTTTTTTTTTTTCTGTCACTCCGTTATCGAGATATTGCACTGTAGGGTTTTCAACGAAAAAAAAAGTTGGTTCCACTTAATTGCATATATCTCCAGAACCAACAACAGTAACCAAACAAATTATATGTCAAATAAGAGCTAATAAAATTTCTTACAAACAATGGAAACATCATTTTTTGGTCGAGCTGTTAGTTTTGGCGGAATAAATTCAAATTTCGGGGATTTTTTTTATTTTCAAGAAAAATTTCCAAAAAAAGACAAAATAGTTGCAAATTGTGTTAAGTAACACTGGTTAACAGCCTATATGTACTTTGAATGCCACTTTCCTTTTCTCATGTAAAATCGGTCGCTAATTCCGAAATAAAAAAATTTTTTTTTTCTGTCACTCCGTTTTCGAGATATTGCCCACTGTAGGGTTTTCAACGAAAAAAAAAAGTTGGTTCCACTTAATTGCATATATCTCCAGAACCAACAACAGTAATCAAACAAATGATATATTAAATAAAAGCTAATAAAATTTCTTACAAACAATGCACACATCATTTTTTAGTAGAGCTTGTAGTTTTGGCGGAATAAATTAAAATTTCGGGGATTTTTTATTTTTCAAAAAATGTCCAAAAAAAGACAAAATAGTTGAAAATTTCGTTAAGAAATCAAAATATTTTGTTACTTTTGATATTTTTTACTAAAAGCCTTTATTTTTCCCAAAAAACATAAGCTATTGTTGAAGAAAATCTATTGAGAAATGAAAAAGTTGTGTTCAATGGAACGAAAGCACCCAAGTTATGTTATTTTTAAAAATTTTATTGTCATATGAATAAATCGGGTTATTGTACTATAATTTTTTATTTTTCGTTTTTATTGTTTATAGGAAACAAGTCGAAAGAAAAGATAAGAACAAACAGGCTACAATAAAAACAGGTAGGCTCACGACTGAGAGTGCAACCGTCGAAACCGTCACAGCAAAACACCTGATTTCGACACTTATGGCTATACGAAAGAGAGCCTACCTGTTTTTATTATACCATGTGAATACGTATTTTGTGTTTTATTGACAGTTATTTACAGTTAATACAGTAAGCCAAGTATTTTGTGTCAATCGTGCAAATTAATATTGTCTGAATGGAGCTCGGGTAAAAAACGATACATGAAATTCGATGTTCCGATGATCTGGAGACAACCGTTTTCTCACCTTTTATCGCAAGCGCAGCTGAATGATTGGATAAGAGATTTGGAACTGTCAAGGGAAAAATCGGAATTGCATGGATCTCGTTGGCAACAATTCAACTTTTTGAGACCCGATGTTAAGGTGACATACTACAGAAATCGTGAAAAACCGTTTGCTATGCACATTACTAAGAATGACAATATCTGCTATTGCGTAGACATTCCTGGCTTATTTAATACCTTTGGTCAGCCGTACATTCCCATAGAGTGGCGTTTGTTTATTGATGGCAGCAAAGTGAGCTTGAAGGCAGTATTACAGTTTGTCATTTCTCAATAGATTTTTTCGAAATTAGCGACCGATTTTACATGAGAAAAGGATAGTGGCATTCAAAGTACAAACAACTTTTCGTTATTTGTAAACCAGTGTAATCAAAATTTTTTGTTCCTTTTGGTTAAAGGTTGTTTTGTTACTAAAGGTTGTTATAATAAAATTATATATTCTTTATTTTTCTTTTAATAATTTACATTATTTTTACATTATTTAAATTGTATATAATTAATATTAAAAATTTTTATTGTTCCCTTAAATCATTTATATTGTTATTTACATTGTAAATAATTTTTATTTATCATTCAGAAATTCAAAATGATTAGAATTCTTGTTATGTCGTTTATTTAATTCGGGATCGGTTTCTCTGATGAGAAACCAACAATAGTCGCCCATCATTCCTTCGTCCCAAAATCCTTGGCACCGATTCTCAATTGCTTTCATCTGTTGGTGGAATCTTTCCCTATGTTTGTCGCTCTCGTCACCGAGATTCTTCGGAAAAAAATTCAAATGGGAGTGCAGAAAGTAAATCTTCAGAGACATATTTACGCCCATTTTTATAGTTCTTGAGCAACTCGTTGACTATTTTCTCGTAAGATTCACTTTTATTGTTCCCGAGGAAGCTAGAAACAGTCGTCCTTACAGAATCCCACGCCGCTGCCTCAACTGGCGACAATAGTTCTGCGAATTAATGATCGTTTAACACCTTCTTTGTTTGCGGTCCAACGAAGATACCTTCTTTTATCTTGGCATCAGAAAGATTTGGAAAAATCGTTTTTAAATATGTGAATGCTTCGCTTTCTTTGTCTAACGCCTTGACAAAGTTTTTCATAAGTCCAAGTTTGATGTGCAGCGGTGGGAGAATTATGTTTTCCTTTTTGACGAGTGGAACGTTTTTGACGTTGCTCTCTCCAACTTTCGACTCAATTCTTTCTGGCCAGTCCTTTTTGTAATAGTGGTGTTCACGTGCTCGACTATCCCACTTGCAGAGAAAACAGCAGTACTTTGTGTAGCCACTCTGTAAGCCACAAAGCATACCAACGACTTTGAGATCAGAACATATTTTCCAGTCGTGTTGTTCATATTTAATACATGTTAAGAGCTTCGCCATTGTTTCATACGTTTCCTTTGTGTTGACTACATGTGCGATCGGAATCGATGGCTTTTTGTTTCCTATATGAAGTAATACCGTCTTCAAGCTCACTTTGCTGCCATCAATAAACAAACGCCACTCTTTGGGAATGTACGGCTGACCAAAGGTTTAAATAAGCCAGGAATGTCTACGCAATAGCAGATATTGTCATTCTTAGTAAAGTGTATAGCAAACGGTTTTTCACGATTTCTGTAGTATGTCACCTTAACATCGGGTCTCGAAAAGTTGAATTGTTGCATACGAGAAGCATGCAATTCCGATTTTTCCTTTGACAGTTCCATATCTCTTATCCAATCATTCAGCTGCGCTTGCGATAAAAGGTGAGTTGTGTTTTCAGTTGTAATAGTACTACCACCTGTGGTTCCTTCCGACTCCACTGAATCTACGGATTATCGATTGTTTTCACGTGTTGAATCGGGACAAGTAAGATATGGAACATCGTCAGAATGAGATACTGGCAATGAAACAGTCGGGACAGTGGCGTATATCACTCTGTTGTGTTTTCCAACACCAGTCACTTTGGCCGGACAAAAATAGCAATCGTTTAGGTGGCAAAACGGTTGTCTCCAGATCATCGGAACATCGAATTTCATGTATCGTTATTTACCCGAGCTCCACTCAGACAATATTAATTTGCACGATTGGCACAAAATACTTGGCGTCCATGATTCACCAATTTTCTCAGCCGCAATACCAAAATAATGAAGGTATGACATTTGCAGTAAATTCGTAAAATTTACTCGTTTCTTTTCGAAAGTAAATTCACCGCACACGTAGCAGAAAATATCTGGGTAGTTTTTACACTGGAATTCTCGCAGTCTTTTACTCATTTTATTTTTAAGTATATCTTATTTTTTTCTTTCGTTATAAATTGTGCGTCCGTTTGCTTGCCACGTTTCTTAGTATAATGCATGAATGTTTTTGCTTTTATACATCTCGAAAGTGCTGCAGATATGGTACAATAAAAGGTAGGTAGGTCCACAACTCAGAGTACGACCGCCGAAACTGTCAAAAAAACACAAAATAAGTATGATATAATAATAACATGGTATAATAAAACCAGGTAGGCTCTCTTTCTTATAGCCATAAGTGTCGATATCAGGTGTTTTGCTGTGACGGTTTCGACGGTTGCACTCTCAGTCGTGAGCCTACCTGTTTTTATTGTAGCGTGTTTGTTCTTAACTTTTCTTTCGCAAAACCCTTGACTTGATTCCTATGAACAATAAAAACGAAAAATAAAAAATTATAGTACAGTAACCCAATTTATTTATATGTAAAAAAAAACATAACTTGGGTGCTTTCGTTCCATTGAATACAACTTTTTTATTTCTCAATAGATTTTCTTCATTAATAGCTAATTTTTTTGGAAAAATAAAGGCTTTTAGTAAAACATATCAAAAGTAAAAAATTATTTTGATTACTTAACGAAATTTGCAACTATTTTGTCTTTTTTTGGACTCGCCAATAATTGGCCTAAATCTCGCCAATATTTTTATAAAATGTAGCACTCTTTCGTCGCGTTAGAACACTTAAATGCATATCGGCTCATTTTGTTTCTTTCTTGTTTTTCGAGTAATTAAAACCGTGCGAATGTCGCGTCCGTGCCGCTGGGAGATGCCCATATGAAATATTGTTCCTTTTTATTTAATATCTCTTTAATCTCTTTAACTCAAGCAAAGCCGTAATAGTTATGTAAAGCTTCAAGCTAATTTTATGATGAATAGAAATAGGTTCTAAGCATATATTTAATTTATATTTGTATAACAACTGCAACATAACACTTACCAGGAGTGTGCCCACTTAATGGACCCGGATGATGATGATGACTCATCATATGATTCATACTATGGTATGAACTATGTATGTGCTGATGTGTAGGAGTAATGGCAGTATCAGACATAGGAGCTAATGAAGACATCGTCCCCGTTGGATCTAACATGTCAAGTTGGTCCATTGAATGGTGCATCTGTTAAAAAAAAAAAAAATCGTGTTAATTTAGTTAACCATGAAATATAAAATGGACACAATATTGTGCATATGATTTTAAAAGTATTCAGCTGGAATAATTTCAAAAATTAAAAGGAATATTTTTACAAACATTAGGGTAAGTGATATAGTTATTGACACCCTAAATTTTCGGCACAGTTATTGACAACCTTCCTTTGCATAACGTTTACAATTTTAAAGAATGAATCTGGCAACAGTTACAAAAAAAACAAAAATATGTTTATTTTTTTATGGTTTGCTGACCTCTTTGTTGTTATTTCTCTTTAAGTGCTGTAAGAAAAGTTGTGATGAATATGCTCATACGAGCAATTAAGAAGGGGGGCTGTCAATAACTGTCTCATGTGAAGAGTACAATTATTGTCATAACTAATTGTTGTTACTTTATACAGTAAATTTTATACAAATTTTTTTCAATTTTTTCTAGAACAATGCCAAAATTAACGCGATCATACAATGAAGAAACGCTTAAATCTCAGAACGAAAATAGTTTTGATAATTTAATTGAGCAATTCACAATTAGGTAAATTTTTGTTTTGTTTTGAGTAAAGGTTTTTTATTTTACGTAATTTCTACTAATGTAAGAAAAAGCGTTTTTTTTTTATAAAATTTATGAAATATCTAATCATTCAAGTGCCTATCTACGGTAAAAATGAAATAAGTTATTATTTGTATATGATGCCAATAACTATATATTAAGTCTATGGCAATAATTGTACCATGTTGCCAATAATTGTACTTACTCGAGTGTCAACAATTATACCAAACGGCCAATAATTGTACTCCGTTGAGATGCCAAGAGTTGTACTCACACTGTCAATATCTATCACATTGGATACTTTTTTAAAAATCATGCTTTTTCTATTATTGAACAACATTTTAAAGGGTGATTTTTTAAGAGCTTGATAACTTTTTTTAAAAAAAAAACGCATAAAATTTGCAAAATCTCATCGGTTCTTTATTGGAAACGTTAGATTGGTCCATGACATTTACTTTTTGAAGATAATTTCATTTAAATGTTGACCGCGGCTGCGTCTTAGGTGGTCCATTCGGAAAGTCCAATTTTGGGCAACTTTTTCGAGAATTTCGGCCGGAATAGCCCGAATTTCTTCGGAAATGTTGTCTTCCAAAGCTGGAATAGTTGCTGGCTTATTTCTGTAGACTTTAGACTTGACGTAGCCCCATCTGACAACAACAACACGATTCACAACATTTGACAACATTTCCGAAGAAATTCGGGCTATTCCGGCCGAAATGCTCGAAAAAGTTGCCCAAAATTGGACTTTCCGAATGGACCACCTAAGACGCAGCCGCGGTCAACATTTAAATAAAATTATCTTCAAAAAGTAAATGTCATGGACCAATCTAACGTTTCCAATAAAGAACCGATGAGATTTTGCAAATTTTATGCGTTTTTTTAAAAAAAAAAGTTATCAAGCTCTTAAAAAATCACCCTTTATAAGAAATTTATGCAATTATTTTAATTCATGAATTATTAATGATGCAAATGAGTATTTGCTTAACTACTCAAAATAAATAATTTGATAATGAATTGAATTCACATTGTCAAAATTTGTGACAATGCAACATTGTAATACTGAAATATGGGTATCACTGTTGCACAGATTGCACGAATTGAAAAACTTTTATCGCTTGTTTTTTGTTGTTGTGTCGTTGCACGGGTTGCAAGATTCTGCAACTTTTGCAATTCTTACACCTTGCAAAGGTTTTGCAAGACAGCGAGAATACCCCTAATATTTTAGAGATAGAGATAGAGATAGAGATAGAGATAGAGATAGAGATAGAAATAGAGATAGAGATAGAGATAGAGATAGAGATAGAGATAGAGATAGAGATAGAGATAGAGATAGAGATAGAGATAGAGATAGAGATAGAGATAGAGATAGAGATAGAGATAGAGATAGAGATAGAGATAGAGATAGAGATAGAGATAGAGATAGAGATAGAGATAGAGATAGAGATAGAGATAGAGATAGAGATAGAGATAGAGATAGAGATAGAGATAGAGATAGAGATAGAGATAGAGATAGAGATAGAGATAGAGATAGAGATAGAGATAGAGATAGAGATAGAGATAGAGATAGAGATAGAGATAGAGATAGAGATAGAGATAGAGATAGAGATAGAGATAGAGATAGAGATAGAGATAGAGATAGAGATAGAGATAGAGATAGAGATAGAGATAGAGATAGAGATAGAGATAGAGATAGAGATAGAGATAGAGATAGAGATAGAGATAGAGATAGAGATAGAGATAGAGATAGAGATAGAGATAGAGATAGAGATAGAGATAGAGATAGAGATAGAGATAGAGATAGAGATAGAGATAGAGATAGAGATAGAGATAGAGATAGAGATAGAGATAGAGATAGAGATAGAGATAGAGATAGAGATAGAGATAGAGATAGAGATAGAGATAGAGATAGAGATAGAGATAGAGATAGAGATAGAGATAGAGATAGAGATAGAGATAGAGATAGAAATAGAGATAGAGATAGAGATAGAGATAGAAATAGAGATAGAGATAGAGATAGAGATAGAGATAGAGATAGAGATAGAGATAGAGATAGAGATAGAGATAGAGATAGAGATAGAAATAGAAATAGAGATAGAGATAGAGATAGAGATAGAGATAGAGATAGAGATAGAGATAGAGATAGAGATAGAGATAGAGATAGAGATAGAGATAGAGATAGCGATAGAGATAGAGATAGAAATAGAAATAGAGATAGAGATTACTCCAGGTGGAAGCCACAATAGTGGAAATCCATCCGTGAGAACTTCCACGGTCGGGGCAAGGATTCTGGAGGCCCCAACCATCATTTTACCATTCATACTCGGCCGCTGTACCAGTTAAAGCTACGAGTAACAGCAATCCCACTGAGAATCCATTTTAAATGAGTTCCAGGATCCAGCGCTCGCCAATAAAAGGTAGCCGGTGGCACCCCAACAGAGCCTCTAAGGAGAGAGTTGGTGGTTAAATCATCCACCCAAGCAGAACCAAACGCCGGAGTCGACGACCCCGTCACCAATTAGCTGGATAAAGTGAAATCACTTATCCAAGGCCTGGCAGATTTTGTGACAACGTAAAACAACGTTCACCACGAAATCAAGAGGCTGATAAACCTGGAAAATCTGGCTTGCGTTGACCTCTCATTTGATGTCGAAGCAGATACTGCACAAAAACAACAGCAGTATAGTTATTTGCAATCACACAATTCAACTAAGCGATTGCATAAAGACTCCCAGACGGATCCGGTTTTCAAGAAGATCCCGAAGGCCACTCCTAAAAGAGCATGCGAATTCAGCAGCGGCTCTCGGAAAACGCCACAAAAGAAGACTCGATTACAGCAGCTGGCTGTCGACGAGGGCACACCTTAGCCCAACTCCAACGTTAAAAATCCGTCCACGCAACCCGAAATTTCATCGGCGAAGCGCAAGGTTGAGTCTTGGACCAAAGTCAATACGTAAAGCCTATCCTTGCACCCAAACGGCGGTTGTAAGCCTTCCACTGACACAGGCAAGAAAGATGGCCGAAACTGGCAATTTTAAAGTTGATTGGGTCATATGTAGGGTTCGAGAAAAAGTTACTCAAACCAGATGCTTCAAGTGCCTCAACTTTGATCATAGCGCAAAAAGCTGCAACAACACTGACCGAAGTGAGTGCTGCATGAAGTGCGGTAAAGAGGGCCACAAGAAAAGCACAGGAGAAACCACCGTGCCGAAAGCTGGAGAAGTCCATCCTTCAAAAAAGCAAACTTCAAAAAAGCTGTATGCCTAAGCGAAGATGCAGCTGAATCTTAACAACTGCGGGGCAGCGCAAGACCTATAAGCGCAAACGGTCAGAGAACAGAGCACCGATCTTGCAATTCTGAGCGAACCGTATGCCTGTAAAAACCCAGGAGTTAGGGCTTCAGAAAACACTGTAAAAGCTGCTATATGGTCGTGCGGTAGAGATCCTCTACGTATACACCTTCGTACACGTGCAAACGGCTATGTTAGAGTCGAAGTAGAGTGTGTTGAGGTTGTGAGCTGCTACCTTGCCCTATGTTTGTCCGTTGAAGAGTTTGGCGAGACCATAGATGCCATAGTTTAAGATGCACAAGGGACTAAGCCAGTTCTAATAGCTGGCGACTTTAACGCTTGGGCTGTAGAATGAGGCAGTCAACTTACAAGCCAAAGAGGCTTCATACTTCTCGAGGCATTCGCATCACTTGACGTTGTGCTGCTCAATACCGGATTGCAGCACACATTCAGCAGTGCAGTAGGTAGCTCCTTTATTGATCTGACCTTCGCTAGTATTTTATGTTTAGTTTAGTTAAGTTTAATGCCTATAAATATTTACATTTTTTCAGACAAGCGAAGTATACAATTTAAGTCTAAGGATTACGTAACCGCTACACTACAATAACTTAAGTGTTATGAGAATTAAGAGCAAAAATAAAAACATTCTTGCTATCAGCAAAATCAATATTAATTTTAGAGCATAGTGAATTATTTTCTTTTAGAGTCCTATTTAATGGTTCATAAAGCAAATAATTTGTTCTAAAAAAATTAATTTTAAAATATTCAAAACGACGCAAATTTCTTAATGGAGTATTAAAGTTAATTGTACTTAACAAGTAGGGACAATTAATATAACCACAAACAATGTCGTAAAGAAATATTAACGACTGAATAGTACGCCTTGATTCAAGCGACTTTAAATTTAACAAAATACAACGGGTATTATACGATGGTAATAGTTCAAAATTGACAAATCGCAGAGCAAATTTTAGAAACTTTTTTTGAATTCGTTCAAGTCTAAGTATATGAACAGCATAGAAAGGATCCCAAATAAAAGAAGCGTATTCTAAACGAGATAAAACTAAGGACAGAAAAAGACATTTCAAAGTATAAGGATCTGAAAAATTTGGACAATTTCGTCTTAAGAAAGCATACATAGAATAGGATTTAGATAGCGTTATAGTCAAGTGCCTAACAACGAAAAACTAGATTCAAAACAAACACCGAGATCAATAATTTCACTAACACAAGTTAAATTAACGTTATCAATATAAAAAGACGTATCAAGAGCATTTCTAATTTTAGCATAAGAAACATGAAAACTTTTTTTTAATATTTAAAAATAAGCGGTTACGCTTACACCATTCTTGGAGCAAAGAAACTTCCGAATTATTACGAACAACATTGTAAATTTTAAGGTCATCTGCATACAATAAGAAATTAGAAAAAGAAAAACAGCAACTTATATCATTAATAAATAATATGAATAATAGAGGTCCCAAAATGCTGCCCTGGGGGACACCAGATGTTGCAATAAAAGATGCTGATTTAAAATTATCAACTTCAACAAAACAAAGCCTGTCAGCTAAATAACTTTTTATCCAATTTAAAAAGTTTGAATGAAAACCCAGTTTGGCAAGCTTCGCAACTAAAATACTGTGTGATACTTTGTCAAACGCCTTGGAAAAATCAGTGTAGATGGCTTCAACTTGGCAACCATCAGCAAAAGATGACATACAAAAATTTGTAAAAATCGCCAAGTTAGTAGTAGTTGACCGCCCATGGACAAAGCCATGCTGTGATGGTGTAATAATCATTTTCAATGAGAAATCTAATTTAGTTTTAACAATATTTTCGAAGAGTTCGATAGTTTAGAGATAGGACGGTAGTTAGCAACATCATTTTTTCGACCAGACTTAAAAACAGGAGTAAAAGAAGCAATTTTCCATTTAATAATAAAATCTCCCGACAGAAGAGATTTATTAAAAATAAGACATAAAGGCTTTACAACAGATACTGCACATTTTTTTAAACAAAAGGAAGACAAGCCATCAATATCAGACTTCATAGAATTTTTGAGACAGGATATGCCATTTAAAACATCACGTTCGTCTAGAGAAAGTTGACCAAAATTGATACATTGTTCAATTTTATTAAGAATTTCCAAGTCGTTCCAATTATGATCAATCAAATAATTGGACTTAAAGAAATCAGCGAAAAGATTTAGAGATTTTCAAATGTTATTAGAAACCTTGTCATCCCAAAATAATGTTGTTGGAATGAAGGAGCTCTTATTCTTAGTTCAGTCTAATCGCCAAAAAACTTTAGGGTTAGATTTGATATTCTGCTCAACACTAAGAATATGCTGTTTGTATAAAAATTTCAATCGACAATATTTCTCTTTGTGGCGATAATTGTTTGTAGTTTTATATAATTTAAAGAATCTATTTCTTAAATTTTTTAACTTTTTAAAGGCTTTAGTATACCAAGGAACCTTATGAATTTTTTTCTTTAAAATAGGAACATTTTGAAGGATAATTTCATATAACTTATTTATAAAAAAATCAAAGCAGAAAGTTGTATCTTTTTTATCAAACACATTCATCCAGTCAACATCTGCAATCAAGTTATTAAGGATATCAAAATTACACAAATTAAAATTAAATTTTAAATCAGAATCAATAGCTCAAGGTTCTATTTATGTTGGAAAACCACAAACATCTAAATCGAATTTTATATTACCACTGACAAAGATAAGATCAAGTATTTTATTAAGCTTGTTAGCAAAATAATTAATTTGACACAAATCAACACTCATCAAAGAATCAACCAAATAAATTTCATTCGAATGATTGATGTTACTAGGTGTTAGAAAGATATCGTTTGACAAAAAAAGACCATTTTACATTAGATAAGTTAAAATCACCTAGAATACATAAATGATCATTATTATTTAGATTTGATACAAGCTCAACAATATTATTAACATGTGCATTACATAAATCATCACCACTATTTGGAAAAATATATGAGACACAAACAAAAAGAGTACCGGAAGATCAAATTATAGACACGCAAAGCTGGTCCAGCAATGTATCCATATCCATTAGATTGTACGAAGACAAATTAAAAAGACGCTTAACAGCAATGAGGACACCTCCACAACGGCAAAAACCAGTTCTCGAGGCATCTCTTTCTTTTCTATATACAATGTATATTAGACCGTACCACCTCTTATGCAAAAAAAAAAAAGTGCGCCGAGTGAAAAGGAATGACCAACCCAATGAAGTAGGGTGCTTGTAATTTTAAACTGTAAATTTACGGGGCTTTTGTTTAAAGAGGTTATGTTTGGTGCATTCCTGAGTCGTTTCTGTCATTGTCGTGTAGCTATTGAAACAGTGCGAAAGTAATTAGAGTTATAAGAACAGTTGTAAGGCACGCGTCGAAATGTTGGAAAAAAAATTTGTGTAAGGAGTTGTAAAAACAGTGTGCATTCCGAGCACCCTAGTCAGGAAGATACGTACCAGGAATTGAAATCCTTGGAAAATATAAAAGCCGAATGTAAGAGCTCGACAACGTTGCGGAATGATACCAGTGCATTGGCTAACACAAGAAAAGCATTTCGAAGCGAATGCGAAAGGTAAGTAATCTTACGGTGGTGGTGGTAACACCACACGGTGGCCGCGTCGCGAAAAGCGCGGGGCGCGCGGGACGCGCGGCCGCCACGAGCGCGACCAATCCCCCTCGCAGCGAATCTCAACAGTATTGAGTCAAATAAATTAATTGTCTTTTAATTACAATTTTTTGTGCAGGAATCTTGAAGGTACTCAAAAATTGTTTTATTGTTTTTTTTTTAGCATTCAACAAGCTTAAAGCATTCAACATCTTCCTTGTGTACTCCAGCATATTTTTGCACGTATGCAATAATATTATCTTCACTCACTGTCGGTTTAAATGAAGATAAGTGAACATATTTCAACGTTTCAAAAACATCCAAGTCAGTATTGTCATTATTACCAACAACAACAGCACGAGAGCGTTTTTTATTATTTTGCATATTATTATAAGAACTCTTAGTTGGCATGATTACTGGAGCAGGTACCACGCCAGTAGCAAAAGAAAGAGTGCAATTATCAGAGAGCGATTGACCAGCAGAGCAAACGTTCGCGTATGTAGGTGCAGAAAGTGCAGCAGCCGAAATAGCATGATCAGAAGAGAGTGATTGATCAGAAGAGCATATAATAGCATTCGTCAATGCATTAGATTTATCGTTTGCATGCGAAAGATCATGTGTAGAAACAGTAGTAGGCGTGAGAGCACCAACAACAGAGAGCACTGGAGCAGCAGCAGAAACAGAAACAAGAGCAGGAACTTCAGCAGGCACAGCAATAGATGAAAACCCAGTAGAGGGAGCAGGAACACATGCAGGTTTACGCGGGCGCAAGCGAGCAAGAGCATCATTTGAAAAAGGTGACATTTTACGCGGGCGTAGACGCGGCGCATCAAGAGACTCAACCGTACGAGAGTTAACTGCGGAACTAGACGAAAGTTCAACGACCTTATTTCGTGAGAAGTCTATGAACATACTCTTTAAGCTATTTACTTCGCTGGTCAAGAGACCAATAGCAGATACGATGTTATTTTGTAACACAAGGAAATTGTCACAAAGATACACAATATTTGAATTTGACTTTAAAAGTTTAAATTGTTCGTCATCAAAGTTAGCACATTGTTTAAGAAAAATACCATTACATGACATGCAAATCACTTGCTAAAGACTTTAAACACTTTAAACACGATGTTATTTTGTAACACAAGGAAATTGTCACAAAGATACACAATATTTGAATTTGACTTTAAAAGTTTAAATTATTCGTCATCAAAGTTAGCACATTGTTTATGAAAAATACCATTACATGACATGCAAGTCACAGGCAAATCACTTGCTAAAGACTTTAAACACTTTAAACACTGCATAATTAGAGAAACACGCCTGGTTGTTATCACGATCAGCTTGGCATCACTGCCAAATCCGCTAAGAACGAA
>CATQJF010000063.1:0-137975 GCA_958299015.1 Tetanocera ferruginea | reverse complement strand
TAAAATTATAAAATATAAAATATAAAATATAAAATATAAAATATAAAATATAAAATATAAAATAAATAATATAAAATATAAAATATAAAAATATAAAATATAAAATATAAAATAAAATATAAAATATAAAATATAAAATATAAAATATAAAATATAAAATATAAAATATAAAATATAAAATATAAATATAAAATATAAAATATAAAATATAAAATATAAAATATAAAATATTAAAATATAAAATATAAAATATAAAATATAAAATATAAAATATAAATATAAATATAAAATATAAAATATAAAATATAAAATATAAAATATAAAATATAAAATATAAAATATAAAATATAAAATATAAAATATAAAATATAAAATATAAAATATAAAATATAAATATAATATAAAATATAAAATTATAAAATATAAAATATAAAATATAAAATATAAAAATAAATATAAATATAAAATATAAAATATAAAATATAAAATATAAAATATAAAATATAAAATATAAAATATAAAATATAAAATATAATAAAATATAAAATATAAAATATAAAATATAAATATAAAATATAAAAATATAAAATATAAAATATAAATAAAAATATAAAATATAAAATATAAAATATAAAATATAAAATATAAAATATAAAATATAAAATATAAAATATAAAATATAAATATAATATAAAATATAAAATATAAAATATAAAATATAAAATATAAAATATAAAATATAAAATATAAAATATAAATATAAAATATAAATATAAAATATAAATATAAAATATAAAATATAAAATATAAAATATAAAATATAAAATATAAAATATAAAATATAAAATATAAAATATAAAATATAAAATATAAAATATAAAATATAAAATATAAAATATAAAATATAAAATATAAAATATTAAAATATAAAATATAAAATATAAAATATAAAATATAAAATATAAATATAAAATATAAAATATAAAATATAAAATATAAAATATAAAATATAAAAATATAAAATATAAAATTATAAAATATAAAATATAAAATATAAATATAAATATAAAAATATAAAATATAAAATATAAAATATAAAATATAAAATATAAAATATAAAATATAAAATATAAAATATAAAATATAAAATATAAAATATAAAATATAAAATATAAAATATAAAATATAAAATATAAAATTATAAATATAAAATATAAAATATAAAATATAAAATATAAATATAAAATATAAAATAATAAAATATAAAATATAAAATATAAAATATAAAAATATAAAATATATAAAATATAAAATAAAATATAAAATATAAAATATAAAATATAAAATATAAATATAAAATATATAAAATATAAAATATAAAATATAAAATAAAAATATAAATATAAAATTAAATATAAAATATTAAAATATAAATATAAAATATAAAATATAAAATATAAAATATAAATATATAAATATAAAATATAAAATATAAAATATAAAATATAAAATATAAAATATAAAATATAAATATAAAATATAAAATATAAAATATAAATATAAAATATAAAATATAAATATAAAAATATAAAATATAAAATATAAAATATAAAATATAAAATATAAAATATAAAAATATAAAATATAAAATATAAAAATATAAAATATAAAATATAAAATATAAATATAAAATATAAAATATAAAATATAAAATATAAATATAAAATATAAAATATAAAATATAAAATATAAAATATAAAATATAAAATATAATATAAAATATAAAATATAAATATAAATTAAAATATAAAATATAAAAATATAAAATATAAAATATAAAATATAAAATATAAAATATAAAATATAAATAAAATATAAATATAAAATATAAAATATAAAATAAAAATATAAAAATATAAAATATAAAAATATAAAATATAAAATATAAAATATAAATATAAAATATAAAAATATAAAATATAAAATATAAAATATAAAATATAAAATATAAAATATAAATATAAAAATATAAAATATAAATATAAAATATAAAAATAAAAATATAAAATATAAAATATAAAATATAAAATATAAAATATAAAATATAAATATAAATAAAATATAAAATATAAATATAAAATATAAAATATAAATATAAAATATAAATATAAAATATAAAATATAAAATATAAAATATAAAATATAAAATATAAAATATAAAATATAAAATATAAAATATAAATATAAAATATAAAATATAAAATATAAAATAAAAATAAAATATAAAATATAAAATATAAATATAAAATATAAAATATAAAAATATAAAATTAAAATATAAAATATAAATATAAAATATAAAATATAAAATATAAAATATAAAATATAAAATATAAAATATAAAATATAAATAAAATATAAAATATAAAATATAAAATATAAAATATAAAATATAAAATATAAAATATAAAATATAAAATATAAAATATAAATATAAAATATAAAATATAAAATATAAATATAAAATATAAAATATAAAATATAAAATATAAAATATAAAATATAAATATAAAATATAAAAATATAAAATATAAAATATAAAATAAATATAAAATATAAAAATATAAATATAAAATATAAAATATATAAAATATAAAATATAAAATATAAAATATAAAATATAAAATATAAAATATAAAATATAAATATAAAATATAATAAATATAAAATATAAAATATAAAATATAAAATATAAAATATAAAATATAAAATATATATAAAATAATATAAAATATAAAATATAAAATATAAAATAAATATAAAATATAAATATAAAATATAAAATATAAAATATAAAATATAAAATATAAAATATAAAATATAAAATATAAAATATAAAATATAAAATATAAAATATAAAATATAAAATATAAAATATAAAATATAAAATATAAAATATAAAATATAAAATATAAAATATAAAATATAAAATATAAAATATAAAATATAAAATATAAAATATAATATAAATATAAATATAAAATATAAAATATAAATATAAAATATAAAATATAAAATATAAAATATAAAATATAAAATATAAAATATAAAATATAAAATATAAAATATAAAATATAAAATATAAAATATAAAATATAAAATATAAAATATAAAATATAAAATATAAAATATAAAATATAAAATATAAAATATAAAATATAAAATATAAAATATAAAATATAAAATATAAAATATAAAATATAAAATATAAAATATAAAATATAAAATATAAAATATAAAATATAAAATATAAAATATAAAATATAAAATATAAAATATAAAATATAAAATATAAAATATAAAATATAAAATATAAAATATAAAATATAAAATATAAAATATAAAATATAAAATATAAAATATAAAATATAAAATATAAAATATAAAATATAAAATATAAAATATAAAATATAAAATATAAAATATAAAATATAAAATATAAAATATAAAATATAAAATATAAAATATAAAATATAAAATATAAAATATAAAATATAAAATATAAAATATAAAATATAAAATATAAAATATAAAATATAAAATATAAAATATAAAATATAAAATATAAAATATAAAATATAAAATATAAAATATAAAATATAAATATAAATATAAAATATAAAATATAAAATATAAAATATAAAATATAAAATATAAAATATAAAATATAAAATATAAAATATAAAATATAAAATATAAAATATAAAATATAAAATATAAAATATAAAATATAAAATATAAAATATAAAATATAAAATATAAAATATAAAATATAAAATATAAAATATAAAATATAAAATATAAAATATAAAATATAAAATATAAAATATAAAATATAAAATATAAAATATAAAATATAAAATATAAAATATAAAATATAAAATATAAAATATAAAATATAAAATATAAAATATAAAATATAAAATATAAAATATAAAATATAAAATATAAAATATAAAATATAAAATATAAAATATAAAATATAAAATATAAAATATAAAATATAAAATATAAAATATAAAATATAAAATATAAAATATAAAATATAAAATATAAAATATAAAATATAAAATATAAAATATAAAATATAAAATATAAAATATAAAATATAAAATATAAAATATAAAATATAAAATATAAAATATAAAATATAAAATATAAAATATAAAATATAAAATATAAAATATAAAATATAAAATATAAAATATAAAATATAAAATATAAAATATAAAATATAAAATATAAAATATAAAATATAAAATATAAAATATAAAATATAAAATATAAAATATAAAATATAAAATATAAAATATAAAATATAAAATATAAAATATAAAATATAAAATATAAAATATAAAATATAAAATATAAAATATAAAATATAAAATATAAAATATAAAATATAAAATATAAAATATAAAATATAAAATATAAAATATAAAATATAAAATATAAAATATAAAATATAAAATATAAAATATAAAATATAAAATATAAAATATAAAATATAAAATATAAAATATAAAATATAAAATATAAAATATAAAATATAAAATATAAAATATAAAATATAAAATATAAAATATAAAATATAAAATATAAAATATAAAATATAAAATATAAAATATAAAATATAAAATATAAAATATAAAATATAAAATATAAAATATAAAATATAAAATATAAAATATAAAATATAAAATATAAAATATAAAATATAAAATATAAAATATAAAATATAAAATATAAAATATAAAATATAAAATATAAAATATAAAATATAAAATATAAAATATAAAATATAAAATATAAAATATAAAATATAAAATATAAAATATAAAATATAAAATATAAAATATAAAATATAAAATATAAAATATAAAATATAAAATATAAAATATAAAATATAAAATATAAAATATAAAATATAAAATATAAAATATAAAATATAAAATATAAAATATAAAATATAAAATATAAAATATAAAATATAAAATATAAAATATAAAATATAAAATATAAAATATAAAATATAAAATATAAAATATAAAATATAAAATATAAAATATAAAATATAAAATATAAAATATAAAATATAAAATATAAAATATAAAATATAAAATATAAAATATAAAATATAAAATATAAAATATAAAATATAAAATATAAAATATAAAATATAAAATATAAAATATAAAATATAAAATATAAAATATAAAATATAAAATATAAAATATAAAATATAAAATATAAAATATAAAATATAAAATATAAAATATAAAATATAAAATATAAAATATAAAATATAAAATATAAAATATAAAATATAAAATATAAAATATAAAATATAAAATATAAAATATAAAATATAAAATATAAAATATAAAATATAAAATATAAAATATAAAATATAAAATATAAAATATAAAATATAAAATATAAAATATAAAATATAAAATATAAAATATAAAATATAAAATATAAAATATAAAATATAAAATATAAAATATAAAATATAAAATATAAAATATAAAATATAAAATATAAAATATAAAATATAAAATATAAAATATAAAATATAAAATATAAAATATAAAATATAAAATATAAAATATAAAATATAAAATATAAAATATAAAATATAAAATATAAAATATAAAATATAAAATATAAAATATAAAATATAAAATATAAAATATAAAATATAAAATATAAAATATAAAATATAAAATATAAAATATAAAATATAAAATATAAAATATAAAATATAAAATATAAAATATAAAATATAAAATATAAAATATAAAATATAAAATATAAAATATAAAATATAAAATATAAAATATAAAATATAAAATATAAAATATAAAATATAAAATATAAAATATAAAATATAAAATATAAAATATAAAATATAAAATATAAAATATAAAATATAAAATATAAAATATAAAATATAAAATATAAAATATAAAATATAAAATATAAAATATAAAATATAAAATATAAAATATAAAATATAAAATATAAAATATAAAATATAAAATATAAAATATAAAATATAAAATATAAAATATAAAATATAAAATATAAAATATAAAATATAAAATATAAAATATAAAATATAAAATATAAAATATAAAATATAAAATATAAAATATAAAATATAAAATATAAAATATAAAATATAAAATATAAAATATAAAATATAAAATATAAAATATAAAATATAAAATATAAAATATAAAATATAAAATATAAAATATAAAATATAAAATATAAAATATAAAATATAAAATATAAAATATAAAATATAAAATATAAAATATAAAATATAAAATATAAAATATAAAATATAAAATATAAAATATAAAATATAAAATATAAAATATAAAATATAAAATATAAAATATAAAATATAAAATATAAAATATAAAATATAAAATATAAAATATAAAATATAAAATATAAAATATAAAATATAAAATATAAAATATAAAATATAAAATATAAAATATAAAATATAAAATATAAAATATAAAATATAAAATATAAAATATAAAATATAAAATAAAATATATGAAATAAATATATAAATATAAAATTATATAAATAAATATTAAATAAACAAGAAATAAATTAATATATATATAATAATAATAATAATATATTCAAATTTATACAACAAATAAATAATTATTCGTATATATATTTTTAAAAAAATATTTAGTTTTAAATACATAAGAACAGGGTTTACATTAACTTGAAAGAAACTCATTAAAAAATGTTTTTGATTTATTATTGATTTTATCTTGATTTTATATTTATTTGTTGATTATATATATGTATATTGGTACATTTTAATGATGGCAATAATCATTTCATAATTCTTATTTGTTATATTTTTAAGATCCAAACACTTTATACTTCACAATATAGTTGTAAAAAATTAAATTGCTTGGGCTGATATTTAAAATAAACTAATAAATAAAAATACTTATGTACATTTATTCAAAATATTTAAGAAGTAAAATAAAATTATATCTGATTATTTTGTAAATACATAAGACACTAGTTTTTTTGCTTCTAAGCCAATAAAAGTAGTTCAAATAAAATATTATAAAAATAAAAATTAAAAATTTGGAATAATAAGGTTACGAATGTTTACTTTTAATCGGATAATAAAGAACATCGTATTAAAAATGCATTGATTTATTTTTTTCAACATTTATTTTTGATGCCATATCAATATACGATAAATTCTATTTAATATTGTCCTTTGGTTTATCTCAATCCGAAACGGCAAAAGTTACAACGTTTTTCAACAGCAACTTCTGTGAGATCGACAAAATGCAAAAATATCAAAAATGCAAATTATTTCATTTCAGATTTAAGACAAACGCATACATTCAAACTGGAAGCAGTAAATGTATTGAATACATGTTTTTCTATATTTAGATTCATTCATAGATACTAAAGCCCTGCGTAGGTGCATCTATTTGAACGTACACACACTGTGATTCATTGCATTGCTCTGAATTCATTGCCATCCAAAACACTTTTGAGTTATATTTGCTCAACAACAAACGAAAACAGACAACAACAAGCACTATCCACTTTCTTCTCTCGACAATCAATGCACGACTTGTTTATGTTCGGCAACACCACATGCAATGGAATTTACTCATAACGAGTGAGAAGGCAGTAAAAAGCAATAGATGACAATAGATCATTTGGCTCATTTGATTTTATTGAGGTACAGAAAAGCGCAGTGAAACTGTGAACAGAGAAAAGCTGTTAATATTAATTAAAATAAAAATTGCTAATAATATGGAGATCGAAGATGTAAGCTTTTTATGTTTATTTAAATATTAAGTTTAAATAATTTAAATTGGGGTGAGGAAAAATGTGTGCACAATTTATTAAAGAACGATTTTGTTGTTTCATTTTGTGTCTGATGGCTTTGTTTTAATTCTTCACAGCTACGTTTGTCAATTTATTTTTTTACAAATTTTTCAAACAACAACAAATTTTCGATTTGACAAACTTTGCCAAATTGAGTACTTTTTCGCATGTGTTACCACCTTTCGCAAAAAAAGGCAAAAATTAAATTGACATTAAGTAAAAACAAAGTAAAATAATTTAACTTTAATTTTTAAATTCAAGGTGACATTTAGGATTGCCACTAATATTTATTTATTTTTACGAATTCTGTGTTGGGGTGAACTCTAGGTAAAAATGGATCACTGAATCGGAATTCTTTGTAAGAATTGAAAAATTATATGATTTTTACCACAAGGTTGCCACCTAATAATATATTTTTTTTAAAAGCTTTAAATATTTTTTTTTTATTTGTAAAATTTTGACTGCATCAAAAAATCGTTCATATTTCCGACAAAATTTAACCAGGCGAATGTTTTTGAATTTATTTTCAAATCGAGAACGATTTTAATAGAAAGGTTGTTGCTTTTTGTGATTGTGTAAAAAATTCGTCCGAAATAATTCGTAGCTGTTAAGTTTGGAGTTGTATTCAATCGTATTTAAAACATTTTTCGCACCCTGTTTAAATAATTATGTTTCAGCATAGGAGTTTTGAACGTTTTTTTTTGTGTTTTCTAAAGCAATCTGTCCGTGAGGAAAACCCTATAGTCATAAAAGACAAAATTTTAAGAAATGTTTACACGATCAGTACCAAAAGAGGGAGAAGTAATGTATGGAATACCTTCGGTATGATTATTAATGATTGTGGCTTAGAATTACCGAATAAAGTGGCGTGCAGAGTATGCCGCAATGTCTACATTCATAATAAAAAGGGCACATCTAATTTGGTCAGACATAAGTGTTATATAAATATGAAACCTTGCGGTTCAAATAGTTTAAAAACTAATGTCGATGCCGAAACAAAGCATACTGTTCTCAATCTATGTACACAGTGGATCGTAGAAAACTGCCGCTCGTTCAGTGCAATTGAAGATTCCGGTTTCAAAAAGCTCGCAGAGTACTTAATCTCGATTGGCGCCAAATTTGGTGCAAATGTAGATGTTGACAAATTACTGCCACATTCGACAACAGTGTCTCGCAATGTTGGAAAACTTTATAACACCGAATTGGAAAAAATCAAAAAAGAAGTATCCGACGTGAAGGATAACGGTTTCGGTATAACCTCTGACATTTGGACGGATAATTACATAAGGACGTCGTACATGTCATTGACTATACACTACATAAAAGATGGGAGATTAAACAACCGCCTCTTAGGGTTGGCATCGCTGAAGGGGGAAAGATGTACTGGTAAATACGGTATATTATTATTTTTTTGCTTATTGCAATATCATTATTACTATCATTAATTATCATTATTACAACTGTAGGATTTGTGATGTACACTTGTCAAAAGGTAAACTCAAAAGTAGACTAAGAGCTATTCTTTAATTAGATCTATGTATGCATGGTTTGTAGTAACGTCTTGTGTTTGTCCTTGAGCTCAACCCAAATTTCGTGGGTAAATTTTTTCCTGCATTATCCTTAGCGGCCACACGGGGTCAATGTAACCTCAGGCTCATAAAAAGTTAAATAAGTGGTGTTTAAAATTGATTGTAACTTTTTAGAACGCCAATTATAGATTGACCGATAAAAATCATTAGAAATGTTGAAGAACTCTTCAACACACATGAAACAATCAGTGGGTTAATGCTGAGAAAGTGCGAAAAAGCTGTAGTGGCTGAACTCTATTGTTATTATTTTTTATTAGTTTTTTGTTTTAATTTTATACTATAATTATTATTATTACTACTTTATTACATGCAAAGAAATTTTTCGTTAACCGCAACTGAAAAATTCACCAACTATACTTCGTTTGCGAACTGTATTTGCCGCAAACAAAAATTCAGTTGTCATCAACTTAAAAATATTCTTGCTTGAAACGAGTCTAGGAACTCGATTGACTTGGGTTCAATTCCCAACAAGAACACCAAATATTTTGTTTTTTTTATATTAATGTTTTTTAAGTAAATCTTATTTTGACGATTATTTTTGACGAAGCAGTTAATGGAACAGAATTAGAATTTCAATAAATAACTTAAAATTTTTGGTACTAGCACAGCTAAGATTCGAACCCACGCCTTCCGAGTGACAGTCTAGCGCGCTTCCACTGAGCTATTGTGTAGAATGAATTTTTTAAGATAACAAATGTGTGTGTCATAAGAAATGGATCTTTTTCCTACAAATGAAGGTTTCAGTTGAACAAAACAAATTTTTCGGTTGCCGCAATTTAAAAACAACTTACGAAATTAATTTCTTTCAACTCAATAACGCGTTTCCAGCAACTGACTATTATTATGACAACTGTTCAAACGTTTCCAAAAAATGTTTTTAAGCACGAAAAACGAAGTTCGTTTACAGCAAACTGGCGATAAACGTTTTTTTTCTTTGCGTGTTTTATTATCTTAACTGTTATTTTTTTTGTGTAGACCAAATTAATTTTTCAAATTATTGGAAATTTCAGGTGAAAATATTCGACAAAAAGCTGACAAAATATTGAATATATTCGGTTGTAAGCTTGATGAAAAGTCAACAATTGTTACCAATAGGGGGTCAAATATGAAATCAGCCTTTAGTATCTACGACAACCTTCACTGCATCAACCATTTGTTGCACAACTCCATAGAAAAGTCAGTGAATGACACCTACGAAATAAAAGAACTGTGTGATGCATCAAAAAAACTAGTAAAGTTTTTCAAAAAATCAGGTGAAAACTCGAATTTGACTTCATCACTTAAAAGTTTTTCACCAACACGCTGGAATACGGTTTATTATATGCTTGAGTCCATAGAAAAAAATTGGTGTGAAATAAATAATATTCTAACAGAAAAAAATCAAATCGCCAGAACGGACAACATTAACTTAAGCTATGTGAAAGCCTTTCTGAAAATTTTAAAGCCGTTTGAAGAATCTTCGAAACAGTTGGAAGGTGAAAAATATCCCACAATTCATTTATCGCTCGTTAATATCAATAAACTAAAAAAAACATGTATTGTCGAATCAGCAGATTTAATTGCAATTCAAACTTTTAAAAATAATTTACACAACCAACTTAACACAACAGTTTTGCAAAATACAACAATTTACCACAAAGTTGCAGTATTTCTGTTTCCGCCTGCAAACAAATTAATTTATTTTGATGAAAACGAAAGAGACCAAATAAAATGCAAGTGCAAACATTTGATGAATTCATACATTACTGAAGTTTATGAACAGGAAAATCAACATATGACTGCAAACTCGAGTAGTACACTGGAAGCTGGGCTTTTTTCTGATTTTGTACAACCAGCAGAAATTTGCAGTACTGAAGAGACGATCAGCAAAGAGTTAAACAGCTATGCAAACTCGAATATCACATATACTGCCGAATTTAATGTACTACAATGGTGGCATTCACATAAAAATGAGTTTCCTTTGCTTTTTAAAGTCAGCTGCAAAATTTTGGCAATTCCAGCAAGCAGCGCGGCTTCCGAGAGAGTTTTTTCAAATGCCAGGCAACTGATCTCCGAAAAACGTAGCGGAATAGCTTGTAATCCAACTTTTGTTAACGAAATAATGTTTTTGCATTGCAATGTGGACAATGCCAATCAGCCCTATCTTGAATAATTTTTCACACGGATTTGTAAAGGGAATTTCCGTTTTTAAAATAAAGCTTAAGATTGAAAATTTCTAATGCAAATTTGTTCACCAATCAATAATAGTAATGAATGTAATAAAAAAAATATAATGTCTTTATCTGCTATCTTAAGAACGGAAACTTCCTTTTTCAAATCCATGTGAAAAATTATTCACCATAGGCTTGAATAAATGTACAGGCCAAATCAACATGTTCCTATTAATTTAGATCTCATTTTTTATTTATTTTTTCATTAAAACTGAATGACTTTTATTATACTATTTTTTTCGAAATATAAACTAAGAACGAAAAGTTAGCTAAATAATAGACTGAATAACTTATATTTAATTTAGACTTAATTGTCATGGTTTTATTATTGTTTTGTTTTTAATGTTACTAATTTGAATGTATTTTTAGTGTGTTCATTTCGTTAAATAAAACAAATACAACATACATATACAACAAATGTTAATTTCTTTACATAAAAAAAATTTCAAATTAACAATATGGCAGCATCTTAATTTCAAGCAACTAAACTAAAGAGAAGCCGATAGAGTACCTTAAAACAAAAGACAAATAATAACATTCAAATAAGTGAGTCAGATAACGAAAGCAACTCGCCTTCAAACTTTCAGATGAGCCAAATCATCTATTGCCACTTATTGTCGTGTGCATGTTTTTATTGCTTTGACTGCGTTGTGCTCTATGACAACAATGTCGTAGAGCAACAATGTCTTAGGTCTCTATTCATTTTCATTTATTTGTTTTGTTTCTCTTCGCAGCAATCACACACTTGATTTGTTCGCAGAGACCAAGATAGTGATTGTAGTGTGAAAGGAACAGATGTCTTGAAACCTGTTTCAAATGCACTCATGCAGCCCTTTAATAGATACACAAGGAGATATACGTAAAATATCAAAAAATCTAACAAAACCCTACAACAACAATGACGACAGCTAATAAAAACAACAACATCGTTCGCAGTTGTCTTCAACAACAACAAAAACAACCTAATGAACTACGCGAATTGCTTCCTTTTTACAATAGGCTAACAACAACAACAACGATCGTGGTTGATTACAAAAACAACAATTATATGGCAACTGGCATAGGGGTGGTAACCAATAGGCAAGGGGACAAGAGAAAAGAATTTGAAGAGAGTTTCCAAATAGAATTGCAAGCGTCTACAAACATTTTGTCTAGAATAAAAAGAATAAAAAGTTCGTCCTCTTGGCGACATCATGAAATTAACATTAACAGAGCGCTGTTATTCTCATAAAATCTCTTGTTATAATATACTCTCTGTGCTGTATGTACAAGACATTTTGGGTTGAAGCAGTTGACGCTGCTCCGCTATTTAGTTTGTCGCTTTTCAACCGTTTACTGTAACAGACTTGTGATATTGCCTTGAAGTTAATTAATTGTAACACCTTTTAATATCTTTTTGTTTAATAAATATTTTTAAGTAGAATTTAAAACAAAGTAGTTTTCTGTTATTTATTTGAATTGATTGTTGAGCGAACATTTTTTGGTGCCGAAACCCGGGATTGAACCGGGGACATTTAGGTGCATTCAAAAGCTTTGGTTTGCATCTTCATAACAACTCTGCTATATTTAATTGGAATATCATCTTGCACTTCCTTGCTGCCCTGCTGTGCGCTACAATTATCTTGCTGTGCCGCTGCTCTAATATATTTCTTTGGAACTCTAGTGATTATCAGCACTGTATTTTGTATCTGAAAGATCAACAACGATGGAAAAATTAATTGAAGAACAACGAGTTGCGTTTGACGATTTGTCACGCATGACAAAGATGGTACGTGAACGAAGAAGCAAATCTAAAGGATACTCTACCACCGTGTTAAATGAGCTGAACAACAACTTTGATAAGGTAAAGAAAAATCATTTCGATATATTAAAAATAGCTCAAGAAACATCATTGGAATCAAAGGATATTCCATACAGTACAGAAGATATATATTATCATTATAGAGAGTTAAGCTTTGAATTAAAGGGAAAACTCTTAGACATTATTCAAACTGAAGGCGTTATAGATCCATGCACACCACCCCACTCTATCTTCACTTGCTAATCTGAATATCCCTACTGATAATTGGGACCCAATGATTGTACACCTTACGGTACAAAAGTTTGATACAGAAACTAGAAAAGATTGGGAGCACACTCTCAGAGCTTCAAATGAACTTCCAGAACTTGAAAATCTGTTTCAATTCTTGGAAAAAACCTTCCGAACGTTAGAAACCTTAGGCACAGCTGAAGCTGCCTTTAAACCGAAATCTATGAATGGGCCACCACGCTCTCAGCTTAAGACATTCAGTCTTAACAATTCATCACTTTGCCTCTGCTGCAAAAAATCTCATTCCCTCTATTCGTGTTGGGCATTCAAATCTTACTCATTGGAAGATAAGATTAAGTTCGTGAAAAGCCAATCAATTTGCATGAATTGCTTAAGTAGCGGACATAAGGCTTGTGATTGCAAATCAAGCTTTACTTGCCAAGTGTGTAATCAGAAGCATCACACTCTCCTACATAATACTTCTCCAAGTGAGACAGCTAAAAATATCATGGTCAAGCAAAGCTCAAGCAGTTTACAAAACCATCACGTTTCCACTCTCGATGCGCATCAGCCGCAATACTTAACTAATATTTTACTTGCAACACTTTTGCTGAAAATTGAAACCCCGAATGGTAGAGTTTGGGCAAGAGCACTTCTAGACCAAGGATCTCAAGGATCATTTATCAAGCTTACCATTCAATCTTGCTGATCCTCAATATTTCGAATCACGTCCCATTGATATTATATTAGGCGCTGATGTATATGGTTTAATCTTAAAAGAGGGCCAACATAAAAATGAAAATGGACTACTTTTCCAAGAAACTTATTTCGGTTGGATACTCTCTGGACCAGTTAGTACTGTGAATCAAGAGTTCACTATTAGCACTCATTTTTGCAAAATAGATGATCAATTAAGGCGCTTTTGGGAACAAGAAGAATTAACCCAAACACGGGTACCTACATTAGAAGAAGTTGCATGTGAGAATCATTTTATTTCGAACTATAAAAGAGACGACAAAGGTCGGTATATAGTATCATTGCCATTCAAAGCTGAAATTGAAGGGAAATCAATTCAAGACTTTGAAGATTCTCATATTGGTGCTAGCATCAGGCTACGTAATATGGAGAAAACTTTTGAGAGAAAACCTGAGTTGTATAAAGAATACAGCAAATTCATGGATGAATATCTTCATCTTGGACACATGCAACTAGTGGGCGAGTACCCACATGATGTAAAGGAAAATGAGTATTATCTTCCTCATAACGGAGTTGAAAAACAAAGTAGTACGACAAAAAACTTCGTGTAGTTTTCGACGGGTCTAGCAAATATCGTAATCAACGGTCGTTGAATGAAGAGTTAGCACCAGGCCCTGCTCTTCAGTGCGATTTGTCTCAAATAATTCTACGATGGCGCAGACACAAAATTGCGTTGAGCTCTGACATTGAGAAAATGTTCAGACAAATACTTATAAAACCAGAACACCAATGGTATCAGCAAATATTGTGGAGAAAATTTAAAAATGAACCAGTTCAAATAAATAAATTAAACACTGTAACGTACGGAACTACTTCCGCACCGTTCTTATCAACTCGAACTCTTCAACAACTAGCTAGAGATGAATATAATCGATATCCCGATGCAGCGGATAAGCTCATGACTGATATTTATGTGAATGACATCATGAATGGAACTGATGATGTTCCAGAAGCCCTCGCTTTACAACAAGAACTGTGCAAATTACTGAATGCTGGTGGATTCAATTTGCGGAAATGGGCCTCAAATTCAATGGATTTACTTCAATTAATACCACATGAGCTAAGGGAATCATCAGATTCTGTTGAAATTAATCAAGATAATTTTATAAAAGCATTAGGTTTATATTGGAAACCATATACTGATTGTTTTTTATTTATAGTTAACTTTCATACATCATCGACTCCTACTAAGAGAAGCCTGTTCTGATGCTTCGAAACTCTTTGATCCACAAGGATGGCTGGCACCGACAACAATTCAGTGGAGATAACCCAAAACTGCTTAACTCAAAAACATCAATTTTGGGAAATCGCAAAATAAGTTTTAATTTGGTTTGTTAAAAACCGTATTGTGTATACAAATAGTATACTCAATTACTGTTATTTATCTAGATACGACCTTTCTTATCTAATATACAACATGTCCAAAATGTTTCTAGGCTTGCAGCTATTTTAAAATTAGTGAGTTATGTTGTTTTTCTAAAATTAATATTTTTATTTTCAAGAACTTAATTCAGTTATGTTGTTTTTTTCTAAGTAAATTTTATGCCAAATAAAAAGTATCTGATTTTAAGTTGTTATTGAAAATGTATGATAACAAAAATTTTTAATTTAAGCTGTTTTATTGCTTCAAGCTCACTATGCTATTGTTGTATTAGAAAGTTATAATAAATACATAAAGATTAATTACTTAAGACTCATTATCTTCATCTTCTTCTTCTACTGTAAAATCCAGATGGAAGTCAGGTGCTAGAATTTAAATTCAGATAAAAAGAATGTACCCTGTCATTAATTTGTGGCAAAAAACCGAGAAGATTTTTCTTTTTTGCATCCGTTATCTTAATGGGCTCTGAATACCATTTCTTTATTGCACTTATATCAAAAGTATTAACACCACGTCGTTTTATATAAATTTCCTTAAACTAAATTATCACCATCAGAAAAATAGTCGAGGTCTATATAATAAACGTGGGAGTATATAATGCGAATAAAATTTAAATAACCACCTAAAAATTATTATAAAGTTCAACCTTACAAATATGCTGCAATTTGGGATTGTTTTCTTTTTGGATTGATGCATTATGTTTGAAACTCATGGCTAAAATTCGAGAAGAACGAATTCTTATGTTCGAGCTTGATTTAATTTTCTTTTTTTTTTAATTTTATATAGAAACAAGAAGCAATAGATGAAAATAATTTAAAATCGTTAAAATGACTGAAAATGACTGGATGGCGTTGCTGCCATCCTTGTCCAATGCCTTTTCCATTTTGCTAAAAGAAGGCCATCAACAAAAAGTAACTCCACTCTGAGTTTCAATATTCTGTGACCATTATTTTCAAGCTATTAAATATAAAATTAGCTTTTTTTTATGGCGGAGCCACAATCCTTGTCTGATACCCGTTCTAGTTTTCGAGTGAAATATATCCAGAATGTAGATATATTGTAGAATGCCAGTTCTGGGTTTCTAGTAGCAGCACACTACCAAATAGTAACTCAATTCTGAGTGAAAACGTTCTTTGCCTTTTACTTCCATAGCTATTCTATATCGAAAATTTTATTTGTATGGGCGGATCCACGCCCCGTTTTCCAATACCCGTGTCAGTTTTATAAATTAAAGACCTGGCCAATAAGTTACTTCGTACTGAGTTTCAATGTTACACGACATTAAGTTCGTGTATAGGCGGTGCCACGCCCCTTTTACAAAGAGGTCTCAAATTTTCCAGTGGAACGGCATTACTAAATTGTAAGTTCGTACCGCGTTTCATTTATGTGTGACTTAGGTCGAAAGTTAAACCGAAAACTTATGTTCTTGTACACCCTCATGGGTAGGAGGATGAAAAATACTTTACGACCTATTCTCATACCTATCAATTGTACCAAAAAAATTTCATTAAAATCTATTCAGCTATTTCGGAGGAGAGTTCCAACACTATCACCGTGACACGAGATTTTCATATATTAGATAAGCAATACAGTAGACACAAGAGAAGTAGGTTTATACAGATTTAAGTAAAGAATCGATATATTAAATAGATTCAAATAAAATTTTTTATTTCATTAATTAACAACAAGAACCATATACACTTAACTCATATTTTCATTACCATTTGTATTCAAAAGAACTACTTAAAACGAGTTACAAAAATTTTTTGTTTTAATTATTATTGGAAAAACCACACATCTGAGTTAAACCGCAAAGTAAACTTCTTTAACTTGGGAAAAACTGCTTAAGTCGTAATAAAATAACTGTTTTGAAAATTTTGAGTTTCGAAGAACTGCTTATTTCGAACATAAACTACATAACTCGGCAATGAAAACAGTACTTACCTCACTTATTCATTTTTTCCAAAATTGAAATAAGGTAAATAATTTTTAAAAGATGTAGAAAAAAGCTCTATCTGAGATAAGGTGTTTTTTTTTAATCAAAATTGTTAAAAATGAGTTAAGTCGTTTTTGTTTTTGAAAATAACGGTTTGCATAATAAAGATAATAGGGAAATGATTTTTTTTATAAATGGACCAGATATCAATGATTTCAAATTTAAGGATATTTAAAAAACTACCTAACTTGAGTTATGCAGTTTTTGGTTATTTCCACTGAATTATTGCTAAACTATTATTTCAAAAATTATGGCTCGCTGGCATCAAATGGGACGATTTGCTCCCCGAAAATATACGAATAGAGTGGATGGAGTATCGAAACTCGCTTAAGTACTTGGAAGAGGTAGAAATTCATAGATATATTGGTATTTCTAAACACAGAAAATGTTCATTACACGGATTTGGTGATGCTTCACAAGTTGGATTTGCCGCAGTTGTTTATTCAAGGACTATAATGGAAAATGGAGACATTATAATACTGTTATTACAAGCAAAAACAAAGGTTGCACCCCTCAAAACATTATCAATACCAAAGCTTGAATTATGTGCAGCACAGTTATTGGCAAAACTAATAAACAAAGTATCAGAATCACTCGAAGGATCCATAGATGAAGTAATTTTATGGAGTGACAGCACAACTGTGTTAGCCTGGATAAGAGCACAACCAATTCGCTGGACTGTTTATGTAGCAAATCGTGTAGCTGAAATTCAACGATTGACTTCAATAAGTCAGTGGTGTCACGTACCTGCGAAGGATAACCCAGCTGACTGCGCAACAAAAGGTGTTATGCCGCGAGACCTAGTTAACCATGATCTATGGTGGCATGGTCCACTTTGGCTGAGAGATGTTCCTGCCTCTTGGCCGTCCGATATTGATCCAGCAGTAAACACAAACTTAGAGGAACGTAAATCCGTTCAAGTATCGAATCTTGTTTCGAAGTCATATCCATATATATTAGTAAAATACTCTACATTGAAAAAAACACTTATCATTACCAGTTACCTGCTTCGATTTCATCATAACTGTCTCAACAAGGAATATCGCCGTATAGGGTTTATATCATTTCAAGATATACAAATGGCAACTAATCATCTTATTCGAATAGCTCAACGGATAGATTTTTCTAGAGAAATCGAAGAGATATCCAATGGTTGCCTACAAAAGGGGCATGCTATTGCAAACCTGTGTCCTTTCTTGGACAAAACTGGAATTTTACGAGTTGGTGGCAGACTTAAACTTGCTGACATTCCGGCATCTATGAAACATCCAATTCTTTTATCAAATAAAAATCCACTTACATTTCTAATCTTTTCAGATGCTCATGTTAGAACATTACATGGTGGCATTCAATTGATGTTGAACTTCGTTCGTTGTAAATACTGGGTACCAAATGCTCGACATATCGCACAGAACATCGTGAAACGCTGTTTAGTATGTTTTAAGTATACCGCCAAAACTGCTGAGCAACTTATGGGAAATTTGCCATCAATTCGATTTAAGCCAGCTCGACCATTTCTACATAGCGGTGTGGACTATGCAGGACCCATCGATGTTCGACAGTCTTCACTTCGAAATTCGAAAATTTCAAAGGGATATATATGTATATTCTTGTGTATGGTAACTAAAGCCATACACTTAGAAGCCGTATCGAGCCTTTCCACTGAGGCTTTCATTGCTGCATTCCGAAGATTTGTCTCAAGAAGAGGTAAATGAAGTCAAATATATTCAGATTGCGGCACAAACTTTGTAGGTGCTGATACTGCTTTACAGAACATGCATGCAAAACATACTTCTGCGTTAACGAAGGATCTGAGAGAACTTTTGGTTGAAGAAGGTACTACTTGGAATTTTATTCCTCCAGCATCTCCCCATTTTGGTGGTTTATGGGAGGCAGGCGTGAAATCTACAAAGCATCATTTGAAAAGAATCATGCAGGACCATTTTTTTAAACTATGAAGAACTAGCTACGCTTCTAGCTGAAATTGAAGCGTGTCTAAACTCACGTCCACTAAGTCCACTTAACGAAGATGTTGAAAACTTCGATGCGCTCACACCCGCTCATTTTCTAATTGGTGAGCCTACAATCAACATACCAAACGAGGATCTCATCGATCTTAAAACAACCGGCAGCAATCGCTGGCGATTGCTAGAACAGATGAAACAACATTTTTGGTCAAGATAGCGCTCAGAATACCTGAGTCGAATGCAATCGAGACCAAAATGGGCAACTACACGCACGAATGCAAGAATCGGAGATCTGGTATTACTATACGATGAGATATGTCCACCTGGAAAATGGCCTTAAGCACGCATTACAGAAGTTCATCCAGGCAAAGATAACTTGGTCCGCGTAGTTACCTTAAAATGCAATGGTAAATTTTTTAAACGACCAATCAGAAAAATTTGTTTTCTTCCGAATATAGATTCCCACGATTCCACTCGAGAAAGCGATGAAAGTAATGGCACATCGGCTGCGAGTCGAGGTGGAGCCAGTCAACCAGGCGACTCATCAATAACCTCCATCGGCCTTACTCCTCATTCTTGAGGTCTACTTACCTAAGCATATCTTTCTGGCTACGCACATACTTGAAGAACTATCGTCCTTGGGGGGCGGAATGTTCAATGCGAACTATTATAATTAAGTTATAATTAAGTTAAATTCTTTCATGACTATCCAGTCACTTGAAACAAAGGTTTCGGATGGCTGTCCAGACAATAATCTAAATAACTTTGAGGCACGTCATACCAAAAATGCAAACTTGCATTTTTTGTTATATTTATAACATTCAACAGTGCTCTTAGCAGCACACAATTGTTGTTGTCTTTGTACTGTATGTACAAGACATTTTGGGCTGAAGCAGTTGACGCTGCTCCGCTATTTAGTTTGTCGCTTTTCAACCGTTTACCAGAGATAAAGAGATGGGAAACTTCCGTGCGAAAGGAATAGCACTATGTGCGCCTTATGTCAAAAATCGTCAATACTAACGCAAATGCTTTAGGTGTAGTAGTAAAATTTTCACCACAATTCGCAAAGAAAAAACTTTTTCACGTAAAATCTGACCACAAAGGCGTAAAACTTCCACCATGGCCTGAAGTCGTGACTACATTCAGCGGACATCTATTGTTGACAGCTTGTCACTATTGTAAGATTTTAATGTCGCTGTTGCCATTTAATGAAGCAAACAATTTATACTTTTAAGTCATATCTGCTTAGAGATCAATACATTTATTATGTTTTAATTTGCTAAAATAAATTTTCACCTAAAATTTAATGATATTTACATAAAATACGCGCTTAAACTGCAGGAACATATGTATTTGTTGTTTATATCCTAAAATATATGACACACGGTGCTGTATTTCCAACTTCTGGCGTTTGACTTGGGAACATTATCATAGAATAACAGCGCTAACTTAAGTTTTGCTACAAAAATAAATGTGTCTCTTGAATGCGACCACTGTATTTTAGTTTTATCTACCACGGTTTGTTACCTGAGAGCAGTGTTGCATAAAAATGTAGTTTTGTATAATTTGGAGTAGGCTTTTATGGCAAAGTACTAATTTATGTACGTTTTCTATAGTACTAAATATTTTTTTTTGAGAACTTCTATATAAGCCGATTCGATATTTGGGCAAAGTTATGCAAACGAAAGCAAGCGATTTTCAAATTTATTTTGCAAATGGATATCAAAATCTTAGTTCAAAGTAGCGAATTTATCAAATTTAGCAAATGTTGCCACAGTCAATTGGGATTTATATGACTATTGGCCAAAAAATGCATTAATGATAAATTTAAGATCCATTGGATATTTGCAAAGATATAGAACATTTTTTGAACAGATTTTTTAACAAACAAAAAAATTGGAAAATTTACATTTTATGTAATATAGTGTGAAATTAAAAAATAGATACATCTTTTAATATATCAAGCAAAAGATCTAGCTGTAAGCTTTTAAAAAGAAAATATATTTTTAGTACCTTAATAACGTAAATTTTTTAGAAAATAACGGATCTTTTTATTAAAAAATTCAACTTTGGAATAAATTCGCTTATAAAACAAAAATATTGTAGCAATGATATTTATAATAAATATATTTGAAAGGCCATTTAATGACTTTTCAAATAACATATCAATGTTAAAGATCAATTGAGTAACGGCAGAGATATAGATGTTTTTGCGTTATCGTGGAAATGAAAACAATAAGAAATAAGAAAGAAAAGTAAGGAAATCTATCTGGAAGAAACATTTACATAATTAAGTGCCGGTTGTGACTAAAGTTCCTGAATTATTAATTCAAACGCTCATTTTAAATAAGTGATAACAAACGAACATTAGTGGTTTTTATTTTTATTGTGTGAAAAAACCGAAATAATTTAATTGGATTTTTAATGCCTTGAAGTGTTTTTTACACATCTTTGGTATTGAGTGTTTGCTAAATTCACTTAAATAACATTTTTCTAAAGCTTTGAGCAGTTCAAAAGTAAAATAAATTAAAGGATTATTTGTTTATATTTAGTTAAAAAAATATTATAGTAGTGTTATTCTATCAACTAACTCGATGTTTTAGTATCGATATTGCAAAATCTCAAACATCGTTACATCGATGTCACGAACAAATAATCAATGTTTTTATTTTTAATTTTTTATTAACGCTTCCACGAAGTATTTGACTAATATTAAAATATTAGTTAAATACTTAAATATAAATATTTTCTCAAAAATCCGTTGGGGAATGCGAAGAAGGTCGTATGAAAGTTTGAAATATTGTGATTTTACAAAATATTTTTTATATATTGAGTTTTATTATTGTTCAGGCGGAAGAAAGTCTTTTCGACACTCATTGTAGCAACTGTATTCGAGAATATATTAAATGTTAAAGTATTTTGAAACCAATTTGACACAAATGTGCTTTTTCTGTTACAATATTCTGGATAAACAAGGTTGTAATCACTTCCGTTCTGAATCCGGAATGAACAAAGGAATACGTACATTATATCACAGCAACTCATTTCACACAGCAACACAGCACTTTTTATTTTTCGGCAATGCAACCCTTTTTCTTTTCTTAGACGAATTGACCACGATTTATGAAAAATTTATTCAAATAAATTTAACAATCTGATTTTTTCTCAACCTATGACCTTATTAACCGAAATACAAAAGATTTCAAACATATGAATCAGTTTTCAAACTCGTGATATTATGTCAAAAAATATGCTTATTGTAATTGTTATAAATTTTGTTATAAGTAGAATTTTCATTTTATAATAATCATGTTTCAAAACAGCAATAAAAAAAAGAGTGAATGTATGACTTAAAACATTCTTGAATGAAACGTTTCACGGGAAAAATTAAAATCGAATGAAATGACGTTGATACATAAAGACTAAAGATGAAGCTAACAATATTAGTAGGGTTTCTGTGCGGCCTGTACGTTTTTTGTTCGGCCTGCATCCTTTGGGTTGTAGACTAGCTTCGATCTCATGATTGAGTTGTAGAATTTGCTGTTCCAATTGCTGAAGCATTGCTGTTTTGTTTCAATCTAGATTCGGTTCTTTTACGTAGTTTGTTTATTGTGGGTGCAATACGCTGCAAGAGTGATTGAGTACATCTGGAAGTAGCGATCTCATGAATGTGAGAGTTGAACATTTGCACCTGTAGCAAAACAGAAAAAGTGAATATTTTACACTTGAAAAACTTCATATATTTTTAGCCACCTGTTCCCTTAGCTGATTTTTGGTACGTGACAGAATCATCTGCTGATGATAATTACAGTCACGCAGATCGCGTTCCTGACTTTTAAGCATGTGTTTGTGTTGCATGACTTCTTCGATGAGGGCATCGCACTGCCGTAAGCTATACAATCGTCTGCTTATGGAAGAATTTATGGAGACAATTTCTGACTCCAAGGTGCATAATTCTTAATTCGCAAGCGACAGTCTGGACTGCTCCGGTTTAAATTGTTTTGACTTGGTATTCCACCGCTGCCGCCATCTAAGTATGCGGCTTGTTGCAATAGAGCCTCTGTTACTGCTGCCACCGCAGTTAAGGTCTATATTGTGCTTGTCGCTGCAATCATCCCAGCATGAGTGTGTGCTGTGTCCCACCTACATTAAACAAATATCATATAAATATTTAAATAATTAATTTATAAGAAAAATACATTACCAATAAAATGCTTGAAACAAAATGAATGAGCTGCCAGAATTTGACATTACTTGACAGATAATATGGTGAATTCACATACACAATACGTGAGTGCCTGAAAAAATAGGTAGAACAAGCACTGCTATCAAACAAAATTTTTTTATTTTCATTAAAAGCGAAGTTTCCCATCTCTTTATCTCTGCGTTTACTGTAACAGACGTGTGATATTGCCTTGAAGTTAATAAATTGTAACTCCTTTTAATATCTTTTTGTTTAATAAATATTTTTAAGTAGAATTTAAAACAAAGTGGTTTTCTGTTATTTATTTGAATTGATTGTTGAGCGAACAGTGGGTAAAAATCGTGAGTATCATCGTGTTCGATAAGAAATTGCTAGTTAAACTGTATTTGAATTTTTTCCTTTAGACATTTGTAGTTTTTTTACAAAAATCAAAGCATTTTAAGATCGTTATTTTTACTGTTTTTCTCAAAGATCTTGACAACCACATGAAACTTTTGAGAAAAAAGTGTTATTTAGTGGAAAAAAATGTTATTCGATACGCCCTAGTGTGCATTACATGATTTTGACATTAGAAGTTATAGTAAACCCCTTCCTCCCATCTAAAAATAACGTAATTTAGTTTCATAATTATCGGCATTTTAAATAATTCTTTGCTCCAAATGTCGCAAACAATTATTAAGAATTTTGGCGGACCAATTTCCGTTCACAAGTAAATTTAATTTCACAATTTAAGCATAATTGACACGTTCAATGCCAAATGTCCAAAATGTCGCAAACAATTATTAAGAATTTTAGCCGACCAATTTCCGTTCACACAAAATGCAATAGCTGCTTGCGATTGCACTTTTCACCTGAACTTATTGCGGCAGCGCTGACCATCGCAGCGCAGCACCCACACCAACATAGATACATACAGGTACGGTAAGCATAGAACATTAAGAAATGAAACATATGTACATAGCATTAAGAAATCGAAACAAAGTTTTAAAAAGGAAAGAAAATGTAATTTAGAGTTAAGTTGATTGACGGCTTCGAACAATAAAGTATATTTTAAATTAATTAAAATAACTTGTGTTTTTTTTAATTTCGTACATCTCGAAAGAATTAATTGGCGACGAGGATGGGATACTCGAATGCATTCCTAAGTGTAATGCAGTGTATTTAAAAACTTAACCGGGTATCGCGAACAAAATAAAACAAACAAAAAAAAACTTTAAGAAACTATTTCTAAATTGTGAACATTTGTAGATATTACAAAAACAACATACAAATTTTTTTTTGAGACTAAAAGTGCAACAAGTAGCTGAAATTTGAAGTAGCTAAAAGAAAATTTTTAGAATCTATTTCTAAATTGTGAACATTTGTAAATATTACAAACCCAACATAAAATTTTTTTCTGAGACTAAAAGTGCAATAAGTAGCTGAAATTTGAAGTGCAACAAAAATAAACCAACAAGAATCAAAGTTGAGGTTTAACGTGTAACAAAGCGGAAGGCAACAACTACCAAATCCTGAAAAGCGCAAGTCAACGAGTATCATACCATCGTTTTCAACAACTCCATCACCAACAACGAAGTTAGAAGAATCTGTAGTAAGAAAATATTAAAATTCTATATATATATATATATTTTATATTATAAACATTATAAATTTATTTTTATTGGTCTTATATGGAAGACCAACAGGAAATAAATACAAAGAGATATATTAGCAACTGAAGACTTACAAAATATAAACATGACGGCATCATTAACAATTGACCCACTTAAATACCTTGACAGACTTCCCGAGTATAGTGGAAATACAAACGAATTACCAACATTCATCACACTCATTGACCGAATCTACCCCTTACTGACCCGATATGATACTTTAGCACAAAGTATCTTTTCAGACATTAATAAATCGAAATTAACAAGGAAAGCAAAAGAAGCTATAGAAATAGACAATAACGCTATATCTTGGAAAGATATAAAAACGATACTTTTAAATAATTTTTCCGGCCGACTATCGATAGACGAATTATTTAATGACTTGAGAGGAACGAATTTTAAAAATAATAGCGTAGAACTTTATAACGACCTTAAGTCCATTCTTAGGCGACTTAACATAAAGACTAAAACGGAACTGTCGACAGCTACAACTGAGGAAGAAATTGAACAAACTGTTAACTTAAACATAAAATCCGTTCTACAAACATTTAAAGCAAAACTACCAGAACCGATAAAGCCCATTTTATATTGCAGAGATCCTAAAACTTTGGAAGAAGCAATAAACATACTACATGAAGCAAACAATGCTTATTATAACCCATTTAAATCAGAAAATAGACCAAATAGAAGAAACAACGAACAAATCTCTAGACCAACAGTACGGTTTAACAACAATCGACAAAACAAAGATGAGTACAATTACAGAAACAATACGACTAACCGTAACAACTACAACAATAACTACTCAAACAATTCTTACAATACAATGGCAATAATCGCTTTAACAATCAAACAAATAATAATTATAACCACAATAACCGTAACAACAATGAATTAGGCAACTCAAATTACTATAACCGAAACAATGCAAGCGGTTAGCACAATAACAACAATAATTACAATAATAATAATTATAACAACGAAAGGTATAGAAACCATGCTGGAATTAATAATCCCCCTCAACCAGCGGTAGAACCAATGGAAATCGGAAAAATTGAAATAGGTTCAACAGCCCAAAATTTTCCATTACCTGCCTCAGAAATAACTTACCACATATAGAAATAGAAACTAAGTTAGGACTTTTAAAATTCATAATAGATTCGGGAGCGACCCAATCTATAATCAACCCTGGATTATGCGATCCAAAGTGGAATGTACCCACAGGGCCAATGAATTTACAAACACTTAAACACACAATAGAAGTTAATGAAAGGGTAGCTATCCCTTGTTTCAAGAAATTTGGTGAAATAGACAAAACATTTGAATTTTTTGTAAGTAAATTTCATAGCATGTACGATGGTATAATTGGAAACAACATATTAATCCCCTTAAACGGTGTTATCAATTTTAAAGAGAATAAACTACTTATAGGTGACAAAGAATTAGAACTAAAATTTTTAACAAATATGGAAAACAAATATTGCTTCAAAGAAAAAGGTACTTACGAAATTGCAGTACCAGTAACACATAAACAAGGATTAGTTTATATTGAAGGTAAATCTTCTCACGACAATATGATAGAATTAATTTAAGGCATATATGAAGCAAATGACCATAAAATAAAAGCCAAATTACTAATTAAAAACGACGGAGTAAAAGACATCGTAGTACATAAACAAGACTGCACCCATGTCACTGATGAAAATTTCTGTATTTATACATTTGACGAAAACAATGGAAATTTTACAATTCAAAAGGAAAACGACAAACCTCTACTAGGACAAATTAGAATAGATCATCTCAATGTTGAGGAAAAGGAAAAGTTATTGAATGTAGTGAAGAGATTTAAAAATATTTTTTATAATGATGATTCGAAAAAGGACCTAACGTTTACAAATGCCCATAAGCATGAAATTCGGACTATCGAACATGCTCCTATACTGGCTAAAACGAAGTTAGAGATCAAATACGGGAAATGCTTAAAAACAAAATTATAAGACCTAGCCACTCTCCCTACTCAGCGCCAGTTTGGGTAGTTCCAAAGAAAATGGATGCGAGTGGAAGGAAAAAATGGCGTCTAGTTATAGACTATCGGGAACTCAATGAGGTAACTATAGACGACCGATATCCAATTCCTAATATTGACGAAATATTAGAGAAACTCGGAAGTTGCCAATACTTTACCACGTTGGACCTTGCTAAAGGTTTCCACCAAATTGAGATTGCAGAGAAAGATATCCACAAAACAGCGTTCAGTGTTGAAGGAGGGCATTATGAATTTCTTCGTATGCCTTTTGGCTTAAAAACAGCTCCACGCATATTTCAACGGCTGATGAACAACGTTTTATCCGAATACATTAATAAGATCTGTTTGGTATATCTCGATGATATTATCATTTTTTCCACTTCTCTTACGGAACACATAGAATCGATTACTTACATAGAAGGTATTCCAAAAACTCAGAGATGTAAACCTCAAAATACAATTGGATAAAAGCGAGTTTCTCAAACATGAAACTGAATTCCTTGGCCATATTGTTACCAATGACGGTATAAAGCCTAATCCAAGAAAAATAGAATGTGTTCAGAAATTCCCTCTGCCAAAAAACCAAAAAGCCATTAAAGAATTTTTAGGACTAACAGGTTATTACCGCAAGTTTATTATAGACTATGCGCGAATAGCTAAGCCCATGACCAAGTATTTAAAGAAGGACTTAAAAATGAACATAGAAGACCCTGGGTATGTAAACGCATTCGAAGCATTGAAAAAACATTTAGTTAATGATCCAGTTCTTATTTATCCTGATTTCAAAAAGCAATTCACGTTACAAACCGATGCAAGCAATTATGCTTTGGGAGCCGTATTATCCCAAGATGGACATCCAACGTGCTTTGCAAGCAGAACGCTCAACGACCACGAGCAAAACTATAGCACAATTGAAAAAGAACTACTTGCTATTGTTTGGAGAACACAATATTTTAGACCTTACTTATTCGGAAATAAATTTATAGTAGAAACCGACCATCGTCCTTTGACATGGCTTTCATCAATGAAGGAGCCAAACTCCAAGCTTATTCGGTGGAGACTTCGTCTAAGTGAATATGATTTCGAAATAAAATACAAAAAAGGCGTACAAAATAGAAACGCAGACGCTCTATCTCGCGCCATGATTAATTTCAACGAAATCGATACTCCAATAATTTATGAGAGTAAATGCCCACTTAATATGTATAAAACCCAAATCATCTTTAAGAAAATCGACTCAGGATCTTTAAAAATTAAAAATCAGAAAATATTTAGTTCAAAAAGAAAAACAATTTATATAAGAAATATAGATACTGACACAATCATTACAATAGTGAAAAACCATTTTAAACCAACGGGTACAAACGCCGTATACTTCGATGACGAAGGAATTTTTGAAATATTTAATGATGTGATAAAAGATAATTTTAATAATAGCAATGGTACATTTAAAATAGTGAAATGCCCAAAGGTTCTAAGAGACATAACAGACGAAAGTGAGCTAACAAAATGCATAGAAACAGAACATTTAAAAAATAATCATAGGGGCATTAACGAGAACTTTTAAGAACTAAAAGACGACATATATAATCCAAAACTAAAACAGAGAATTACTCAATTTATTAACAATTGCGAATTTGTAATGTTGAGAAATATGAAAGGAATCCTGTAAAACAAAAATTTAAATTGACAGAAACACCCGAAAAACCAAGAGATACAATTCATATGGACGTTTTCTATAGTTTAAATAAAAACATTTTCTTAACTGCAATAGATAAATTTTCAAAGCATGCCGAAAGGTATAGAAACCATGCTGGAATTAATAATCCCCCTCAACCAGCGGTAGAACCAATGGAAATCGGAAAAATTGAAATAGGTTCAACAGCCCAAAATTTTCCATTACCTGCCTCAGAAATAACTTACCACATATAGAAATAGAAACTAAGTTAGGACTTTTAAAATTCATAATAGATTCGGGAGCGACCCAATCTATAATCAACCCTGGATTATGCGATCCAAAGTGGAATGTACCCACAGGGCCAATGAATTTACAAACACTTAAACACACAATAGAAGTTAATGAAAGGGTAGCTATCCCTTGTTTCAAGAAATTTGGTGAAATAGACAAAACATTTGAATTTTTTGTAAGTAAATTTCATAGCATGTACGATGGTATAATTGGAAACAACATATTAATCCCCTTAAACGGTGTTATCAATTTTAAAGAGAATAAACTACTTATAGGTGACAAAGAATTAGAACTAAAATTTTTAACAAATATGGAAAACAAATATTGCTTCAAAGAAAAAGGTACTTACGAAATTGCAGTACCAGTAACACATAAACAAGGATTAGTTTATATTGAAGGTAAATCTTCTCACGACAATATGATAGAATTAATTTAAGGCATATATGAAGCAAATGACCATAAAATAAAAGCCAAATTACTAATTAAAAACGACGGAGTAAAAGACATCGTAGTACATAAACAAGACTGCACCCATGTCACTGATGAAAATTTCTGTATTTATACATTTGACGAAAACAATGGAAATTTTACAATTCAAAAGGAAAACGACAAACCTCTACTAGGACAAATTAGAATAGATCATCTCAATGTTGAGGAAAAGGAAAAGTTATTGAATGTAGTGAAGAGATTTAAAAATATTTTTTATAATGATGATTCGAAAAAGGACCTAACGTTTACAAATGCCCATAAGCATGAAATTCGGACTATCGAACATGCTCCTATACTGGCTAAAACGAAGTTAGAGATCAAATACGGGAAATGCTTAAAAACAAAATTATAAGACCTAGCCACTCTCCCTACTCAGCGCCAGTTTGGGTAGTTCCAAAGAAAATGGATGCGAGTGGAAGGAAAAAATGGCGTCTAGTTATAGACTATCGGGAACTCAATGAGGTAACTATAGACGACCGATATCCAATTCCTAATATTGACGAAATATTAGAGAAACTCGGAAGTTGCCAATACTTTACCACGTTGGACCTTGCTAAAGGTTTCCACCAAATTGAGATTGCAGAGAAAGATATCCACAAAACAGCGTTCAGTGTTGAAGGAGGGCATTATGAATTTCTTCGTATGCCTTTTGGCTTAAAAACAGCTCCACGCATATTTCAACGGCTGATGAACAACGTTTTATCCGAATACATTAATAAGATCTGTTTGGTATATCTCGATGATATTATCATTTTTTCCACTTCTCTTACGGAACACATAGAATCGATTACTTACATAGAAGGTATTCCAAAAACTCAGAGATGTAAACCTCAAAATACAATTGGATAAAAGCGAGTTTCTCAAACATGAAACTGAATTCCTTGGCCATATTGTTACCAATGACGGTATAAAGCCTAATCCAAGAAAAATAGAATGTGTTCAGAAATTCCCTCTGCCAAAAAACCAAAAAGCCATTAAAGAATTTTTAGGACTAACAGGTTATTACCGCAAGTTTATTATAGACTATGCGCGAATAGCTAAGCCCATGACCAAGTATTTAAAGAAGGACTTAAAAATGAACATAGAAGACCCTGGGTATGTAAACGCATTCGAAGCATTGAAAAAACATTTAGTTAATGATCCAGTTCTTATTTATCCTGATTTCAAAAAGCAATTCACGTTACAAACCGATGCAAGCAATTATGCTTTGGGAGCCGTATTATCCCAAGATGGACATCCAACGTGCTTTGCAAGCAGAACGCTCAACGACCACGAGCAAAACTATAGCACAATTGAAAAAGAACTACTTGCTATTGTTTGGAGAACACAATATTTTAGACCTTACTTATTCGGAAATAAATTTATAGTAGAAACCGACCATCGTCCTTTGACATGGCTTTCATCAATGAAGGAGCCAAACTCCAAGCTTATTCGGTGGAGACTTCGTCTAAGTGAATATGATTTCGAAATAAAATACAAAAAAGGCGTACAAAATAGAAACGCAGACGCTCTATCTCGCGCCATGATTAATTTCAACGAAATCGATACTCCAATAATTTATGAGAGTAAATGCCCACTTAATATGTATAAAACCCAAATCATCTTTAAGAAAATCGACTCAGGATCTTTAAAAATTAAAAATCAGAAAATATTTAGTTCAAAAAGAAAAACAATTTATATAAGAAATATAGATACTGACACAATCATTACAATAGTGAAAAACCATTTTAAACCAACGGGTACAAACGCCGTATACTTCGATGACGAAGGAATTTTTGAAATATTTAATGATGTGATAAAAGATAATTTTAATAATAGCAATGGTACATTTAAAATAGTGAAATGCCCAAAGGTTCTAAGAGACATAACAGACGAAAGTGAGCTAACAAAATGCATAGAAACAGAACATTTAAAAAATAATCATAGGGGCATTAACGAGAACTTTTAAGAACTAAAAGACGACATATATAATCCAAAACTAAAACAGAGAATTACTCAATTTATTAACAATTGCGAATTTGTAATGTTGAGAAATATGAAAGGAATCCTGTAAAACAAAAATTTAAATTGACAGAAACACCCGAAAAACCAAGAGATACAATTCATATGGACGTTTTCTATAGTTTAAATAAAAACATTTTCTTAACTGCAATAGATAAATTTTCAAAGCATGCCCAAGCTATAAAAATATCCAGTCGATCATGGACAGAATTTAAACAAGCTGTCATGCAATACATAAGTAATGTAGGACATATTAACAGTCTAATTGTAGACAACGAACTAGGCTTTAAAGCACTACCTTTGCAAGAATTCCTTAGAGAACAAAATATTAATATCCATTTCACATCAAATAATAATCACACATCAAACTCCGATGTCGAACGACTACACAAAACCCTTAATGAAAACTTGAGACTTTTGAGACACGACCCGAATAAGAATATTGACACTGTAGATGAAAAAATTTATAAAGTAATTAATTTTTATAATAATAGCATTCATTCAACAACAGGTCGTAAACCAATTGACTTCAGTTATGGAAATATAAACCAAGACGAATATTCTTTAATTAAAGAACGAATTATTAGTATAAAAGAACGAACAATCAATACACAAAATAAAAATAGGGAAGATGTTGAAATTAAAAAGAAAAAAAGAAAAAGAAATTTATTTTCTATTTCTTTTTAAAAGAAATAAGAGGTGGTCAAAACTATGCTAAATTTAGAAAAATAATCGCAGAGCCATTAGATGAAGAACACATTATCACAGCAAAAGGACACAAATACTATAAATCTCAAAAAAACAAAAGAAATATCAAGACAATAATAATCCAACAATAAAAATAAATTAAACATTTTTAAACTTAATAATTTTGTGTTTTTAGGAAATGAACGTATCCATATTACCTTTAATTTCATTGACGATATATGTACCGACAACCTTTTCACAGACGCTGGAGGTCCAAAACCTGAACGAAAATAACGGTTTTGTCAATATAAAGATGGAAAATATAAAAATAATCTCAAATTATGAAAAAGTACTCCACATAATCAATGTGACAGAATACGATGAGACGAAAGAACATATTTGGGACAACATAAAACTAATGACAAACAAACCAAACTTAGGAGGACCAATGCTAAATTCAGTCTTACATAGCTACAGAAACCTAGAAGTAAAATTACACAACCTACAACCACAGACAAGAAACAAACGAGGACTCTTTAACGTAGTCGACAAAGGCCTTAAATATATAATAGGAACTATGGACGCTGACGATGAAAAACATATAATTGAACAATTAGAAACTTTAAAAGGAAATAATAAAAATCTCATAACAGAGAATAATAAACAAGTACGCATAAACACGGACATAATTAGACAAATTCAAAATATCACAGAACACATTAAACGACAACAAAAATCAATAAAAGAGTTTGTAGGAACATGGTCAGACGAAGAATTTTGAAAATTTTTTGAGTTTGCTCCAAATGTCGCAAACAATTATTAAGAATTTTGGCGGACCAATTTCCGTTCACACGTAAATTTAATTTCACAATTTAAGCATAATTGACACTTTCAATAATTCTTTGCTCCAAATGTCGCAAACAATTATTAAGAATTTTAGCCGACCAATTTCCGTTCACACAAAATGCAATAGCTGCTTGCGATACAGTAAGCATTAGACCGTATCGAAAAAATAAATTTCGCCGCACACCACCTAATCTAAAGCGTTATTGAAAGAAAGTTTCGAAAAAAAAATTTTTTTTTTGACCGAACGTAGGGGTCGCGCATCGACATATTTCTTTATAACTTCGTTATTTACCGTCCGATCTTGAAGATTGATATGTTTTTGTCTTAGAAAGACCTATTTTTGCTTTCTGGAACTCATGGACCTCAGCTGACCTCTTATAGTACTGACCCACCGAACCCCAGTTTCTACCATCTTAACGTACCATTTTAGTATCAGAATTAGAAAGCCCTTAAAAAATCATTAAACTTTTACAAAAGAATTTTTTCGCTATTTCCGCTAGAAATATGAAAAATTTTTGTTGTAATTTTTTTTTGCAAATTTTTAAATTTTTTGTCATATCGTATTATTTTTATAAAATATCCACCGAAAACGTTCACATCAGAAAAATACATCTTAATGTACAATTCTTAAGTAATGCAAGTAAAGCCTGCAAAAAACTTCCTTCGTATTAAACTTTCTGGACTATTCTTTAAGATCGTGCTGTTAATGTTAAAGGCTTGTCGAAGTTTAAAATATCGGCAACAATTGCAGAATGATTCGGATACACCTAGAAAAAAACTAAAGAAAAATTAACAAAAAATCCATGCTAGTTTACCTAAGGGCTTGGTCTGTTTTAAGCCTACAAAGTTCTTGGATATGACAACAAAGTTTAATCTTCTTATTTAGCGAATTTTATATTTATGGTGAATTAATGGTGAAAACTATTAGTTGTAAGCACATTTTCACAAGTAGAATTGCACTCTTGGGAAGTAATACAATTGATTGGGAAGTATTATCTATACATTCCGATGATTAACATTGTAAAATGTAAAAAAATTATTGATTGATAACTATCTCGTCATATGAAATCAAAAAAGGCGTAAGTTACCAAAAATTCAAAATCGACTTTTTGATTGATTTTGATGCTCCTTATTAAAATACATGTTCCTGCTTAATTTTACATTCCTACAACTAAAAATGACGTTTTTATTAACAAAATACTAAAAGCCTTAAGTGCAAGCGCAAAAAATTCATTAACCACATAGGTAACTTACGCCTTTCAAATAAAAATATATAACAAACACAAGAGAGGGACAGCATGTTTTTTAATGTTTATTTTACATTTAGTTGTTCTTTCGTTGTTTCTGCTTTTGTTGTTATAAACAGTTATTTTTTTTTTGTTGTGTTTCCAATGAAAGATCTTTATTAAAGCAAGCAGTTTGTCAAAGTAAAATAAAAAAATTAAAGTGCATTAATTTAGAATGGATAGTGAAAGTAATTTGAATAAGTCAGTGAATAAAGAAAAAGTTACTAAAACACATTTAAATTACAATAACCGAATGACTGGAAAAACTTATACAGGTCTTAATAAAGGAATTATGTGTGAAAAGAATTCTCGAAAAATGGGGTTAAAATGTCAGTCTAAATTTTGTGAAAAGAGCTCATTGCGTCATTGCTCCCACTTTGCTGAAAACATACGCCAAGAAATATTTGATCGATTTTGGAACATGACGTGGGAAGAAAAAAAAGTGTATGTAACAAGTCAAGTAGAAGTTCTTGAAAAAGCACGAAATCGTAAAACATGTTCAAGGTGATTGATCTCTAAACGTTATTTTTTGAAAGGTAAGACAACACGTATCCAAGTTTGCCTGCAAATGTTTATGTCAACTCTTGGAATAAACGAAAAACTATAAGAAGTTGGGTAGATGGAAACATTTTAAATAACGCACAATCGGAAAAGAACAAAAGAAATCGGCCAAAAAGAAAACCATCGATAAATGATAAAAAATACGAGAAGCGTCTTAACTTTTTAAAGAAGTGGTTAAGCGATATTCCGAAAATTGAATCCCTTTAAAAAAAGCTTTATTTTCAAACAGATTTTAAATCATACAGTCAAATTTATTAATTATATTGTTAAGAATGCGTTCAAAAAAATGATGATGCATTTTCAGCAGTATCGTATCCAAACTTTATCCTTACAATAAAAGAACAAAATTTGTCTTTATTTAAACCTAGGAATGATATGTGTGACACTTGTGTATCATACGAAGCAAAAAATATAACTGAAGATCAATATAACAGTCATAGATCCGAAATTAATGATATGCGAGAAGAGAAGGCAAACGATGTCGAAAATGCCAAGTCTAAATTGTGTTTATTATTATGCATGGATATGCAAGCAGTAAAATTGATTCCCCAAACAAACGCAAGTGCCTCATATTATAAAATGAAACTGCAAGTGCATAATTTCACAATTTAAAATATTATTTCTCATGATTCTGACAATTATATCTGGGATGAATCTGAAGGGAATCTTGTAGCGTCTACTTTCACCACATGTATTATAAAACATTTAAAAAATTGTTTACTTCAGGCACCAGATATTCACCATATTATAATATATTCCGATGGCTGCTTTTATCAAAACCGCAATGCCACATTGTCAAACGCATTACTATCCTTATGCATTGAAACAAACATAACAATAGAGCAGAAATTTTTAATAGTTGGACATACCCAAATGGAATGCGATTCAACACATTCTCTTATACAAAGAAAAATTAATAATAAAAGGATTAACCTTCCTTCTGAATTCGTTCAGTATGTTAAAGATTCCTGAAAGTCTCCATTTCCACTCAAAACGCATCACCTCACTCATCCGTTTTTTCTAAATTATGATTCTCTTCCTAAGCTTTTTTCTTCAATTCGTCCAGGTAAAATTAATATAATAAATATTTATAACCTGTCAATACGATTAAAAATATTTCATAGGAAAAAAGCTGGAGATCCCACCGTCAACAAAATTCGAGCATTAGGATATGATGCGTCTGGAAATATTTATTTTAAAACAAATATTAAAGAGGAATATGGAATTCTTCCAAATCGAAGCGCAAAAAAGAGCCATAACAACCTCTTTAAAACAAATATTAAAGAGGAATATGGAATTCTTCCAAATAGAAGCGCAAAAAAGAGCCATAACAACGAACCTGCTCCATTACATACCCAGAGATAAAAAATTTCTAAATAAAAGTGGGAACATCTTAATGATCTCAAGTCCTTCATACCAGAAGATTGCCATGCTTTTTATACTAATTTACCTCATGAAAATAAGCATAGCAATAAATACATTCTTAAATTATATTTTTCTTTGATATGAATTTCCATTTATTTAAAATTTTTGGTTTTGTTTTTTTTGTGAATTACTTGCAATTATAATTAATAATTGCCTTAAAATAAATAAAAATTCAAAATAAATTTTGTGTATAATCCATTTAATGAAGAAAACAAGAAAACATTTCCTAAACATAACAAAAACCATTTCTTTAAGTTGACATACGCTCTTTTCGGTTTCAGAAAAAACTAATCCTCTAAGGCGAAAATTGCACAGCTCTGTAAGTAATATGAAAATTAAGAATTTTTCTTCAAATACTAATTCTGTAATACAATATAAGCTTATCCTGAAAAAATTTTGAAAAAATTTGGTTTATTTTTCAATTTATAAAGTTTTTTGCTTCTCCTGCAAAATTTTTGAAATGTAACTAACGGCTTTTTTGATTTCATATGACGATCTGTATCTTACTTGTTCGCAGTGTTAATGTTATTTTCTTTTTAGCTACCAGCCATACTTTGAGTACTTTATACATGAATTTAGTAACTTTTACAAAGTTGTGCTTTGTGAATTTAAAAATTTTGTTTTATGTATAAATTATAAAATTTTTCATTTTAAAACCATTTTCAGCTCACACAAAAACTTTTGTTATTATAGATAGTTATTTCATTCAGTACATTTATTATTCACAAAAGCCATTTTAGATAATTAATGTAATTAATAATTAATGTTAGAACGTTTTCGGTGGATATTTTATAAAAATTATACGATTTGACAAAAAATTTAAAATTTGCAAAAACATTTAATAAAACAATTTTTAAAATATTTCTAGCGAAAAATGTCTTTCATAAAAGTTTAATGATTTTTTATGGGCTTTCCATTTCTGAAACCAAAATGGCACGTTAAGATGGTAGAAACTGAGGTCCGGTGGGTCAGTACTATAAGGGGTCAACTGAGGTCAATGCGTTCTAGAGACAAAAAATAGGTCTTCCTGAAACAAAAACAAACAATTCTTTAAGATCGGACGGTAAATACCGAAGTTATAAAGAAATATGTCGATGCGCGACGCCTACGTTCGGTCAAAAAAAAAAAAAATTTTTTTTCGAAACCTCCTTTCAATAATGCTTCAGATTAGATGGTGTGCGGCGAGATTTTTTTTTTTCGCCTATAAGGCGAGACGGTCTAGTAAGCATAGAACATAAAGAAATGAAACATATGTACATAGCATTAAGAAATCGAAACAAAGTTTTAAAAAGGAAAGAAAAAGTAATTTAGAGTTAAGTTGATTGACGGCTTCGAACAATAAAGTATATTTTAAATTAATTAAAATAACTTGTGTTTTTTTTTTCAATTTCGAACATCTCGAAAGAATTAATTATAAGACTCGCAAGAGCCATAATATTTGGGGGATAACATAAACCAAGAATTATTTTGAGAAACTAATCTTATGAACTTTGTGTTTGATTTTGGAGTAGATGTTTGGTGCAATGTTTAATTTTTTTATATACATTTGCTTTAATGGTTATCAATTGTAGCTATTCTGCAATAGAAGCAGCGAAAACCATTCCAACGGTATCTTGAAAACAAGAATATCATTAAAAATAATTAAGTTATTTGAGTTTTAGTGAAAATAATACACAAAACAGTAAAAAATATTAATGAAAATCCGCATTATTTTTTGTTCCACGGAAAAAATTTAATATTTTTTGATTCAAATTGGAAGAACTTTTATACTTCTATTATTTCTGACCATTTTTTATTTTAAACTCCACTAAAAGGCAATATTTTTACAAAAAACTCGATTTTTAGAGGTTTCTTAAAACTATTAAAGCTCGCGGATGGCTATCGCTAGAGTTGAAATATTTGCGGAATCATCATAACATAAACCAAGGATTATTTTGAGAAACTGTGCCGAACAACTTTTTTGCGTGAGGCGCCTTATTGTTCATATATGTACAAAAACATATGTATAGGGGAGAGTGGTGTGTTGTGAGACACGTCAATATCCAATACTCACAACAACTGGCAAATATTTTCTTAATGGGATCTCACTTATTATGTGCACTCATCGCATTGACACGTGTTCTTAGTGTCTGTTTCAATTTTGAGTTTTGATTGCGCTCTTAAAAGTTTTTTGTATAGTTTGCATTTGTGCAATTTCCAGGAACATTGCCAATTAAAAGTGAGGATTATTATTTATATATTAAATTGATCAATATTTCATTGCCTTTAAGCCCACAGAAGTGATTTGCCAGAAAAATATTGTATGTAATGATGGCGCTGTGACCATTTGAAAATGTCGAATATGTGGTATTGTGAGACAGTTAATTTTTGTGTTTATTTGAAGTTTTTAATTCTTAAAAAACATCTTTATTATTTTTTTTTTATTTATTATAGGTTGCTACAATAACAATGTTCTTTGCAGACCAAACCGAGCAGACTAGACCATGGTTTCTTCGGACGCTACTCCGAAGATTATAAGCTCAACTACAGTAAAACCAAAACGGAATTACCTAGATTACAAAAATCAAACGCGGCCGGAAGCCAATGTATACATCCGTATTAACATCGTCCGAGAATGTGGCGTTATTGAAGAAAACAGCCGATCAAAAGAAAAACGAGAACGAAAAATCGCTGTAGGAACCAGCAAAGCGTAGTCGTCACAAGAAATATGTACGTACAGGCAAGAGTTTTGTCATTAGGTGAAGAAGATGTTGACTTTTGGATCATTTGTACTTGCAATAAATGTGATCGAACTGTACATCTGCAGTGTGCCAGAATGAAAACCGGATATTTTTACTGTTAGCCGAATAAGATTAACGCGAATAATTTTTTTTATCTGTATTTTAATTTTTTCCTATTTTAATTAAAACTTTTATATATATTTATAGTAGTGTCTCACAACCCCCCATAATTTTTTAAAATCCAAAATACCAACCTTGAATTCTTAAATTTTTTGAATTTAAAATGTCATCGCAGGTTGTTAGGCAATTGAGTAAGTTAAACAAAAAATGCTTCCAGAAAAAAAAAATTAACTTTTAAAGAAGGTATCGGTAACTTTTAAAGAAGGAAAACTAAACCTGTCTAACAACACCCCACTCTCCCCAACATATAACTTCTTAACTTATAAGTATAAGAAAGTAAAGACCAAAAGTAAGAAAATCATACGATAGTAATGTTATTATTACAATGACAAAAAATATCATAACAAAATAGGATTTCTTCGCTTGAAACAATCGTTTGAACTTACTTGTAATCAGAGGAAATATTTTGTATTAGAAGTTTCTGATTTAATTTGAAAAATATTTGAATTATTTTTGTTTATTTTTGAATAATTTTGGTAAAGTTGTATTTTATTTAAAAAAAATATTTGATATTACTTCAAAATGCTTTTTTAATGATAATGCAATAATAATGAGTTAAAATTAATGCACAAAATTAATGCATTATTTACCATTCACTTTAATGGAAATAAAAAATTAATGCATTATTTTGATAAAAAATTATAAATTCAATTGTTAAAAGTGCATTAAAATTGCTGTAGTTAATGGTAATGAAATAAACTTCCATTTTCATTGTTTTGGTTTAATTATAAAATCATTATTTTACCATTGTCAATGCATTGTAACGAAGTTAACTTCCATTTTCATTGTTTTGGTTTAATTATAAAATAATGGTCAATGCATTACCTCATTTAATGCATTAGTCCCCGGTCTGATAAGTAAGCTCATAAAAAACATACAATAATAAAATTTGGTAGGTATGTACTCTATATCAAAATAAAAATGTCTACGAAAATGGGTGTCGCCTCCCATACTACCTAAAAATTTCAAACTCAATAAATAAGCCTTTGTTTAATCTACAGAGATTATATTTGGTACGTATGTTTTTTATAACAAACCAAAGATGTTTTTGAAAAATCCGCCCACGGCCTGCCTCCCATACAAACCAAAAACTTGAAAATTGCATAAATAAGCTTATGTTTTTCGTATAGAGATTTGTATTTTATAACAAAACGAAGATGTTTCAATACCTTTCCAACGGTCCTTTCTAACCTTTCCAACGGTACCTTATTTTTAAAAATTGGATAAAAACTGACGTAGATACAATTAATTGAAAATTTCCCGATTCTGGCGTTTTCGGACGATTTGCAGAATTTAGAGGTCCATAACTTTTCAAGGAATGGCGATAAAAAAAAAAAATTAATGAACTTATGTTCTTAGAATTTTAATAGGAATCTATAGCCCCAAAAATAAAACGAATCGAAAGCCATGCGACGGACCCGTTTTGGGTTATACTTGGAATGGGCGAAAGGCAATGTGAGCTACAGGAATAAAACATGATACATACATATGTGTAAATTTTTAATCAAAATTGAAATGAATATTAAATATGGGCTTCACCAGCCCACGGACACACCCGTGTTCATTTCTATTATTGTATTTAAAAAATGTAAGTATAAGGTATTTCATAGTCGGGCTTGATCAACTTGAAACTTTATTTACTTGTCCGTTTTTTAACAATTCGATTTTCAATAGCTTTTTAATGATACTTCATTTGCAAAAATATGGCTACTGATCGTCGACCCGCAGTTATTTTGACGTACATCCAGAAAATCGAGTTTTGGGAAACTAACTTTTAGGTTTGAAGCTAGCTGAAAAAAAAATTGGTCCGAAAAACTTAGATTAGTATTTTAACCGCTGATAGTGGCATTTATATAGTTAATTTTGACATTGAATCCAAAACTAGCTTAGAACTAAATTTTAATTCCCGATTTTTAAGCACTTTTGTTCAAAAGCATTCTGCCGCATGCTCCACCTTTGACTTAAATTTTTGCAGTTCAATTACAGGCGGCAAAATAATAGAAACCAAAAAATTAACAAGAATATTTTGTTAAATTAATACTTTTTTGTTATAAAAAAATAAAATTTCTTTTCTAAAATATATGTATTCTAGCGGATGCAACCCGGTGTTACTCGGGGTTGTGCATTGAGCACAGAAAAAGGACGATTTCAAAACTGCTCTCATTTTAGCATTTTTTAAATTATAAATTAAATTTTTTAAATTATCGTTTTATGGAGTTTTGCCCCCTCCTTCCGACGAAAGTGTTTAGTCAAATTTTAGTAAAACTGTACCTGCCAGACATGATTAAAAAAAAGACACCTTCAACGTCTCGATCTGACGTCTGGTTTCTGAGGAAAATGGTCACACTCAGAAAAAAACACACACAATTTTTCTCCGGTGAAAAATTTCTCTATTTTTGATAATAGCAATTTTCTGGTTTTCAAATAAAATTTTCTTCAATTAGAATAAATTTTCACATTTTCGAAGATATATTTCTTCACTTCTAGGAAATGGAAACATTTCAATGTCTCCTATTATGACAAATATTTTTCTCGCACAAAAAAATTCTCATTTATAGAGAAAAATTTATTGAAAATTAAACATTTTTCCTATATTTTTATAAAAAAATTCACTTGAGAAGTATTTTCTTCAATAAAAACAAATGTTTTCTGAAAAATAAAAAGTCTTTTTCTATAAAAACGATATATTTGTATATATTTCTCTTTTTCAAAGAAGCTTTTTATTATTTTTTGAGAATTTTTAGGATCGCATTTAGAGAAAGGAATTCTCTGGAGCAAAGTCTATACAATTTTTCTCTAAATATGATTCCTTTTTTACCTTATTCCTAGAAACTTTTTTCTGAGTGCAGTTTGAAAAATCATTTCGAGAAAAATGCGTTTTAAGTTTTTATATGCAATTATATCTCAAAAAAATTCCAATTTTAAAAAATCCTATAAGTATCGATTCGACTTTTGGATTGTCTTCGTTCAACTTCGGTTTTGGTCGATACTGTTTGGATAATTTTTTTCATCTTTATATAGCTTCTGCTCGTATTCGTTAAACTTCTTTTTTATAGTCTTTGGTTCTTGACTTCATTTGCCTTCGGTTCATTCCTTGATTTTTGTTGAAAAAACTTTTAAAAGAATAGGATCTATTTCAGTAACAGATACAAATGCCTACCAATTTTCATCAAAATCGGTTCATCCGTTTTGACGTGAATGAGCCAAACATAGTTGATTGAATAAAGCACCCTCTCATGGAAGTTTAATGAAATTTAAATAACCTCAATTCTGTTGCAGGGTCAAGTTATTTCACATACCAAATTTTAGTAAAATCGGTCAATTCATTTAGGAGTTATTGAGTCTTAACAATGCACTACTTAAAACGCCCTGTTGCTGAAGTCGTTAGAAATTTTTTATATTTTATATTTTATCTTGGGTGCAGTTGAACGTTCATATTAAATTTCATTGAAATCGGTTCAGGCGATTAAGAGCTATTGAGTCTTTAAAACGCACTACTTAAAGCGCCCTCTTACGGAAGTCTTTGGAATTTTTTAAAGCCTATGTTATCTTGGACGCAGTCGAACCTTCATACCAAATTTCACTGAAATCGGTCCAGGTGCTTAGGAGTTATTATAGAGTGACATGCCCACATACTTCCACCCACATTTTTACCTATGATTTATATTGGGTGCACTTGAACCTTCATACCAAATGTCATTGAAATCGGTCCAAGAGTTTAGGAGTTATTGAGTCATAAAAATGCACTACTTAAAGCGCCCTCTTGCGGAAGTTTTTGGAATTTTGTATGGCCTATGGTTTAGTTTGGGAGCAGTTGAACCTTCATACCAAATTTCATTAAAATCGGTCCAGGTGTTTTGAAGTTATTATAGAGTGCCACGTCCACATACTTCCGCCCACTTTTTTACACCCCCTATGTTCTTTCTTTCTATAAAACGTACTTGGTGTCCAAATTTCAGCTCAATCGGATAAACGGTGCGCGAGCCTATACGGAACAGACAGACAGACATACAGACAGACAGAGGGACAAACATTTGATTTTATATATTAAGAAGATTAGAAGATAAGTTTTCAGCTTATTTAAGTTTAAAATTTGACATAAATAGTTGAAAAACAAGTAAAGAAAGTCTAAAGTCGGTCTAGGCCGACTATGAAATACCCTAAACCCACTTTTCAAAAACAAAAAATTTTTTATTGTAAATGGGCGTGTCCGTGTGCGGATGAAGTCTATATTTTATATGCATTTAAATGTTGATGAAAATTTTACACATACCAAGTTTTATTCCTGTAGTTCACAGTTAATGCCTTTATTGTGCTTTCACTATGGGAGGTGGGCGAGTTCATGGACGGATTACTCCCAATTTGAACACACCTTAGTTTTGGTATAAAATACACACATACCAAATTTAATTTCTCTATGACAAACATAACCTTATTTATTGAGTTTAAAACTTTTTGGGTTGTATGGGAGGTGGGCGTGTCCGTGGGCGGATTCCAAAAATATTCAATAGTGCAAATCCTTGGGTGCATGTGACCATGTGTATCAAGTTTCATCCAATTATCTCTACTCCTTCTTCTTATCCTGTGTATACGGACAACACACAGACGTACAGACGGACGGACGGACGGACGGACGGACATGAATAGCTCGACTCACGAGGTGACGCTAATCAAGAATATATATACTTTTCTATACCGGACTCGCTTCGTTCTATGCGTTACAAACGTTTGCACAAAGTTAATATACCCTGACCTTTCAGGTTAAAGGTATAATTAAGGATATAAAATTAGTCCCTTTCTTTTAAATAATTTTAAATCTTAAAAAAATTGAAAAACTTAACTCAAAAAGATGAAAAATGTAACTTAAAAGTTGAAAAAAATCGCCTTTTGAGTGAAAATTTTAAATATATATTTATTTCAACCAATGAAAAGTTAAAAATTAGAACTTTAAAGTTGAAAATATAATTTTATATAGAAAAAATGTTTGCTTCACTGTGGTTGAAAATTTAGACTTGAATTGTTAACCGTTAGGTCCTTATCACTTATGATAGATTGATATAGATATATATTTTTATATATGTATGGCGCCCCTATCTACATGAGCCCCTAGCCCGGACCTTACTGGCTCGGCTCTAGGTTCGGCCCTGCGATTCTAAATAGAAAACATTAACATAATTACATAGGAAGTAGGTATCACTAGGTAGGTACCAATTAAAAATGTGGTAAATAACTCATAATTACAATTAAGTTATACTAGGGGTATTCACACCGAACTCGCTAGTTTGTTAGTTGTTACTTGTTATTTTTTTATATGCACTTTGTTTTTGTAAAATTATCGAACTATCGACCTACCGAGTAACGAAGTAACAACTGAGCAACCCTGATAAAGTTTTCGTTAGTTGGGCAAAGCAAAATCAGCTGTTATTCAATAACAATACCGGGCTAACGAGATTAAACATAAGGATGTGTTCACAGTCAACAAATTTAACGAAGTAACAACTAACCAAATAACAAACTAACGAGTTCAGTGTGAATACCCCTACTATGTTCACATTGTGATAAAATTAAGTTATTTCGTGAGATAACTACGAAATTGTACAAAAGTGTTTACACTGGGCTTAGTTAATTTCGTTTGACGTTTGATTTATTTTTTGTCAAATCATTATTGGCCATTTTCAGCATACTAAAAAGTTGCTAACTTAAATGTTCAATTAAAAATAGAAAATTCTTACTCAAAGTAAGTTTGCAAAACTATTTCACACATAGCCGTACATCTTATCAATTGTACAACATTAATTCATTGAAAACATCGTTCATCTAAGTTTCACTACATGGGTTGCTTCCCGAAGGGTCAAAAAAGTGAAGTATCTGAATGTGGCCATTATCATGTGTCATATTTATTTGACGGCTTAGCTGGAATGGATAACAAGATTGTTAATACATGATAAAAAGGATGTGTTTAATCCACACTATATTCAGATTTCAGATTTGCAAGTGCATTTTTGCCTAATTTCGTGAGTAATTTAAACGAAATTATCTTGTTTTAGGTAATTTCCAAATCAAATTCTTATAGTTTTTAGATCATTTCATTCGAAATTACGCAAAAGCTCGAAATTACCTAATTTGATCTTAGTGTGAACAAAGTATTACACTGTTTCCTTTATAACATTGAAACCATTCAAGATCACGTACCGAATCATCTGAATCAAAGTCAGCTACTTGATGTATAAAACAGATTTAGTTAATTTTATTGTAATTCTTTTGCTTGAAATGAATTCGACTTAACAAAATTGGCGAATTATAAGATGACATTATAAGAATGATTTTTTTATTTTTTGTGGAGTATACGTCAAAGTTCTCAGAGAATATCTCAGAATCCATAAAAGGTAGATTTATAATAAACTGTGTAATTACGAATACGCAAAACAATCGAGCTCAAAAAATTAAACAAAGCCCCAAATTTAACAAATTTTTTTTAGTTTTGTGATGCACGACAGTATAATTGCGGGGCGACAAAACAAAAAAAATTAACATCCTGTTGCCATTTTCTATTAGACTCACAACAACTAAATATTGAAAATGTCGAAGTGAAAACCAGGCTTAACATTCTTAATATAACATGATATCTTTTTTTAATTTAAATCAATATTGCCGTAATTATTTTTTCTCTGGCGCCAACACGTCGGGTTCCAGACAGTATAATATTAAATTTATAAATGCCATAATTTCATAATGTCAAAAACAATATAAAAAGTTTATTAACAGCAAAACATAATATTAATTTTCGCTTATTAGGGTGAAATTTTTGCTGGAATCAACGATGGAATCCTTAGTAGGGCGGAAGCATTGGCTGCTGTTGATATCGGAAAGCATCAATCTACACATGGCCATTCTCAAATACCTTCACAAATCAAACATGACGTTATGTATCACCATAGTATAAGTGCACCGCCGCAGCGAGCATTACAGGTAATATCAATATAATCACAAAACAACTGATTGATTACTTATATATATAAATGTTTCATGCACATAGCCATGAATGAATTTTTTAAAGTTGTGTAGCACTCGACTTTAGTCTGTTTTCATAACAGGCATGTTGATACAGTTTTTCTGAATAGAAGAACAAGTATTTTTTGTCATTATTTAAAATCCAATGTATGTGAAGCGCATTAACACGCATCTGTTGTTTGTATCAATTTGAAACCATTTTCGAATTGAAAATTTTATTGCACCTTTCTTTTTGAATGAATTTGAATAAGACTTTGAAATTGAAAAATTATTTACTCTATATGATCACATGCTTAGGGGTGAGGTAACAAGAAGGTAACGAGAATATCGTTTAAGTGGCAATTTGATAACATGGGAAAAGCATGATCGATAATTGTAATGAAGAAGTAACAGTTTTTTCGATGGTTCACCCTATGGTTCTTGCCAAGGGTGCTGATACTCTTAGCTGGTCAGGGTATATTAGCTTTGTGCTCTATGTTCTATGATCTATCTATGTCTTTCCGTCCGTATATCCGTCGGTGTGTTGTCCGTGAACACAGGATAAGAAGGACTTGAGATAATTGCATGAAACTTAGTACAGATGTATAAACGGACGACCGCATAAACGAAACAAAAGAAAACAAAAACAGTCATCTTTACTAGCATATAACTAAACTAAATATCACCCAAAAAAAATTTCACGTAATTAAATATGCAAGGCTATCACTAAGCAAATATTTTTGATGTATAAGTTACTGAATGAGGTTTCACCGTCTTATTGTTATCCAAATTTTAACTTTAACTTTAACTTTAACTTTAACTTTAACTTTAACTTTAACTTTAACTTTAACTTTAACTTTAACTTTAACTTTAACTTTAACTTTAACTTTAACTTTAACTTTAACTTTAACTTTAACTTTAACTTTAACTTTAACTTTAACTTTAACTTTAACTTTAACTTTAACTTTAACTTTAACTTTAACTTTAACTTTAACTTTAACTTTAACTTTAACTTTAACTTTAACTTTAACTTTAACTTTAACTTTAACTTTAACTTTAACTTTAACTTTAACTTTAACTTTAACTTTAACTTTAACTTTAACTTTAACTTTAACTTTAACTTTAACTTTAACTTTAACTTTAACTTTAACTTTAACTTTAACTTTAACTTTAACTTTAACTTTAACTTTAACTTTAACTTTAACTTTAACTTTAACTTTAACTTTAACTTTAACTTTAACTTTAACTTTAACTTTAACTTTAACTTTAACTTTAACTTTAACTTTAACTTTAACTTTAACTTTAACTTTAACTTTAACTTTAACTTTAACTTTAACTTTAACTTTAACTTTAACTTTAACTTTAACTTTAACTTTAACTTTAACTTTAACTTTAACTTTAACTTTAACTTTAACTTTAACTTTAACTTTAACTTTAACTTTAACTTTAACTTTAACTTTAACTTTAACTTTAACTTTAACTTTAACTTTAACTTTAACTTTAACTTTAACTTTAACTTTAACTTTAACTTTAACTTTAACTTTAACTTTAACTTTAACTTTAACTTTAACTTTAACTTTAACTTTAACTTTAACTTTAACTTTAACTTTAACTTTAACTTTAACTTTAACTTTAACTTTAACTTTAACTTTAACTTTAACTTTAACTTTAACTTTAACTTTAACTTTAACTTTAACTTTAACTTTAACTTTAACTTTAACTTTAACTTTAACTTTAACTTTAACTTTAACTTTAACTTTAACTTTAACTTTAACTTTAACTTTAACTTTAACTTTAACTTTAACTTTAACTTTAACTTTAACTTTAACTTTAACTTTAACTTTAACTTTAACTTTAACTTTAACTTTAACTTTAACTTTAACTTTAACTTTAACTTTAACTTTAACTTTAACTTTAACTTTAACTTTAACTTTAACTTTAACTTTAACTTTAACTTTAACTTTAACTTTAACTTTAACTTTAACTTTAACTTTAACTTTAACTTTAACTTTAACTTTAACTTTAACTTTAACTTTAACTTTAACTTTAACTTTAACTTTAACTTTAACTTTAACTTTAACTTTAACTTTAACTTTAACTTTAACTTTAACTTTAACTTTAACTTTAACTTTAACATATGTATTATATCTACTAAATATGTTATGAAGTTATTTCAGATTTGCATGAAATTTACGATATCATGCCGTGACGTTCTTGATGCCATAATTAATAATCTCCGCTGAAACTTGTCACTTAACTTTCCAAATGCAATTATTTCTTCAACATATGTTTACGTGGTAGTTGTAAGTTATGAATAAAATTATTTAATAATATATTTCGTAAATGGTTAATAGCAAACAATTAAAAACCTATGTAATTTATTTTTTATATATAAATTGCAATAAATATTTACTGCATCACATTTTCGCATTTATTATTCATCCTACCTAAATTATATATTGTAGCTAGGATAATGTTCAGATATCCATAAACAAACAGTAAGAGCAGAGTTAATGCTTTTTGAATTAAATAAGAAAAAAACTTATTTTCGTATTCTAACACGTCATCCAGTGCTTCCAACAAAAATTAGTGTACAATTTCTTTGTTTCTCCCACAGGAATTAAACGGCAATAAAACAAAGTACAAAAATGATGATAGCAAGTGCAAATCCACCCGTCCATTTAACAACTTTCCGTCGGTCGGAAAAAACCACTTTACCAGCATTACTAATAAAAATAAATCATAATATTCTCTGAACCCTTGAGGTAACCCTGAATAATAGACTAAGTGCATCACATACAATGCCTTAAAACCTGTTTTATCCGGTTGTCTCTTAACAAAAAATCCCCACTTTTTAATTCGACCCTTATGTTACAGTTGGTCTTTTATTGTAATAAACTTATGCTTGAACTTACTAGTAAAGTATTTTGATAAGTTCCCAAACGAGTAAATAACCTGGTAGATTTGAGCCCCGCAAACATATAATTGAATAGGGGTGATTTTTGTTTTCACGCAGTGTATAAACAATATGTTAACCCCGGACATTGTAAAAAAGCAAGAGCGACTCAATAAGTAGTTCAACGTTATAAAAGGCAGGGAAAACTGAGATCTATTACGTGGCAAGCCACCCTATGTTTATTAGGCAATTTGTTGTTTTATTATTTCGTACCGTGTTAAATAAGTGTATCATTTTCGCGTTTGTACTGCTGCCCTACTACACTTGTTGTGATTTGCTTGGAATAATAACAGATGCTTCAGAAAAATTCTTTTTTTTTAAATTATAAGTATATGAATTATAAGTTGATAAAAAATTATTTGCTTTACTTTTATTGTAGTTTCTTATTTCATTTTCGATTACTGACATGCATAAACATGTGTATAACTATAAAACATATTTTCAAATAGCATGTACTCGTCGCCTTGCCAGCGTTCCCTTAAATTTTTGCTAATGATAGACCCTACCATTCAAAGTTTTATTTTAAAGCTACTGTATACTTTAGGTAATTTTTTTTATTGCATTATAATTATTTAATTTCTTTCTTATTTCTTATTTCATTTTTGATTACTGACATGCATAAACATGTGTATAACTATAAAACATATTTTCAAATAGCATGTACTCGTCGCCTTGCCAGCGTTCCCTTAAATTTTTGCTATTGATAGACCCTACCATCCAAAGTTTTATTTTAAAGCTACTGTATACTATAGGTAATTTTTTATTGCATTATAATTATATAATGTTTAAAGAACATTTTTTTTAATTTTTTGATGAAAAATATATATGTTGGGTGTTTGAATATACCCGCAACCCGTAATCTACGAAAGACATCATTTTTCGGAGCTTGTTCATCCAAAAAACAAAAACAATAATAATTTATGTTCCTCTGAAACCTTTTGAGTATTCAATCGAAGGTTTCAGAAAAATACTGACTTTTTCGAAAATGGTTATTAAGAACCCGATTTTAGACTAAAAAATTTATTTATATTAGGTTATAAAATAAAAACTATTTTTCAAAAAAAAATTGAACGTTTAAAACTAGCAATTGTATTTGTTTAACAAGTTCAAAAAATTTTGTAGTGATCCTTGGCATATTTTTTAAGTAATGCTGTCACCCGGTTTCAAATAGCACTTTTCGACAAAAACTCGTTTAAAGTTTTAATATTAATATTTAAAAAAAAATATTTTTATCGAATTTTTGTATCCTATTTAAAATAAAAATACCTACAGCAACATAAAACTATAGACTTGAATTTTATGGGGTAAAAAAGTAATTGGGGTCACATTATCAAGTTTTTCTTGGGAGGTGCTATAATAGAGGGTTAAAAATTTTCCAAAAGTTTTTCTGCTTTATGTTAAAAACAGAAACTTCCTTTTACAACAATTTCCATGATTGGGCTGATTGACTTCTCTACGGACGTTTGTTCTCATAACTGCAACAATTTTGTTTCGATTGACTAAGACTATTTCATAATATTTTAAAATGTTGTGCATTCGAAAAATATAAAAAGTACAATTTTTTTGGTCGCCAAACAACTTTAATAATTTTACGATTTCAATCCAATTGTACATTTGTAACCCTGGTCAATTAATTTTTAAATTAAACATCGATGGTTAAGCGCACAACAGTGATAAGTGAAAAATTTTAAATGCTCAAAAACGTGAATTTTGTTTTCAAATTTCAATACATTTCAGTAAAAAACACTAATTTCAGCTGTATACTGAGCAGCATCCATTGGTTGTGCATGAAATTTACATTAGGTAGATATTATGTTGATGATTTGGAAAATTCAAAAAACCTAATTTTGTCAAAAGCTCACTTATCACTTTAGTGAGCTTAACCATCGATATAATATATTTTAAATATTCATTTCGTACCCAGAAATCAGCATAATATTAATCGTGTTTAATATTAGCATTATAATAAATATATCTTAAGATCACCCTGTAATTACGATGTACAGAGCGCCAATATGGTCGATACAAAAGCAGTTTAACGAACTGTGATACTACACCGTGAAAAACTCGTAAGTTTAACAAATTCAGACCTTATTGGAAATAGGTTTTGCCTTTGTTTAGTTTTCTATTTATAATAACAATGATCGATTCAAACAAGGATAGGGCTTAGAAGAGATATGTCTGTAGTTTCTAGGTTCAATTACTTAGAAATCTTCAAACGTTTGTATTTGGAATTTCTAAATCTTTCAACTGTTGTGTATAATTACTATTTAGACAATATTAAGCTGAGAATATTGTCTGATCAAAAGAGAATTTGGGGGATTCATAAATACTAAGAAAAAAATCTGATGGGTTTCCTCCAACCTTCAAAACTCTTGATGAATTTATGGATGATCTCTCTATAATTTGTGATCTTCTTGACAATCTTTTCAAGGAATCTTTTGGTTCCGACTCGTTTAATCCTGATGAAGGATGCTTTTATAATATTAACTCTTCACCCAGGGTCTCTTTGGAGTCTATATCCTTTACCTCTGAGGATATCTTAAAGTATATTGGGACAATCTATGAGGATTTTGGCGCTGGACTCAATGGAATTCAGATTCAAAAAGTGTCAACCACTTTCTTTATTATTTAATCATCAATTATAGTTTCTATATCAATTATAGAAATTTTTTTCGAGTTTTTGATGATGATTATTAAATACACATTGGTAAGCTTTCTTCGATTCCCAAACCTATTGAGTGTACGATCGTATTAAAATTCGTTATGGAGAAGTTATAACAACACGTCAGCATGGTTTTTTTAATGGAAGATCCACTGTGCCTAATCCTCTCGATTTTACAACATTCTGTTTAAATTTAATATGGTAACCAAGTCGGCTGTATTTACACTGACTTTGATAAGCAGTTGATAAACTACCTTATGATTTAATTTTATTCAAACTACATAAAGTTAATGGGATTTCCACAATATTTTGTGAGCTGGATAAAATCGTATTTGACTGAGCGATCTTATCAACTACGATTGTGAGGGCTGTTGTCATCTGCATTTATTGCTAATCACCTGATCCTCAAGGTAGCCACCTTGGTTCATTTCTGTTTATTTTAGCAATTAACGACGTTACACACGTCAAATTTGCATTCAAATTTGCACTTGTCTGCGTGAACAGCTAGGAACACTGCACGTTAGATGAAATGCATCTTCGTTTCCTTTAACAATGTAGTACATAGTCTTCATGATCGTTTGTAGCATGCTCTTCTCACGGGTTTTTGGTCACACAAACTTTTATTGAGAACGTCCTCTTCATCACTCTGGTCAATATTACAATACCGGATGATCGTTCATGTCCTGATTCAGATTTTTTTCTAGCCTCCTCTGCACCAAAGTGAACGCTGATCTTAAAAATAATATTTTTTTAACTGCAGATTTTGCACACCAGCAGTAAAAATCGAATTTTAATAAAAAAATTACTGCAAAAAACCCAAAATATTACTCTGAAAATGTTACTCAAAAGCCATGCTTCGTCGTGATACCTACGCTATTTCTTAAAAATCATGCTTATAAACTATTTATTCAGCTCTACGTGTGCGAATATGTTCAAGCTAGTCTTTAACTGACGAAAAATCAGAACAAAACAAAAAAAACAAGGAAGAAAAATAATAAATATAACCATGCGTCGTCGATTCGACGAAGCATGTCCTTCCAGGGTTAAACACTTTCGTCTGCTGATTTATGCAGACGATACGAGAATATACAGAACAAGTAAAGAATGACTAAAGCGTTCTAGTCCGACTATGGAATACCCTAAACCTATCAAAATAATACCTATCATAACTACTACATAACTACCTATCAAAATTCATGTATTCTTTATACCTATAGAATTAATACAGGATTAACTAATCTGGTTTATATGGTAAATCCCTGGTATCCCTGACCTTACAGGTTTAGGGTATAACAAGTAAAGAAAGTTTAAAGTCGGTCTAGTCCGACCTACTAAACCTACTTTTTTCAAAATACAACAATAGTATTGAAAATAGGCGAGTCCGTTGGCGGATGAAGCCCATATTTTATATGCATTGCAATTTTGATGAAAAATGTACAAATACCTACTAAGTTTTATTCCTGTGACTCACATATTGATGCTTTAATAGTGTTTTCGGTATTGTGGGTTGTATGAGAGCCGTATTCGCCCAGTTTTTCAACACCTATTGTGGGTTGTTTGGGAGGTGGCCGTGTTCGCCCAATTTTTCAACACATCCTAGTTCTGCTTTAAAATACATACATACCAAATTTTATCTCTGTAGGACACATATAAGCTTATTTATGGAATTTTCAATTTAATGGGTTGTATGTAGGCGTGTCCGTGAGTGAATGACGTCCATTCTTCAAAATAATATTTGGTTTATGAAAAAACATGTGTACCAAATTTTGGCCCTGTTGATTAAACATAAGCTTATATATTTAGTTTTAAATTTTTGGGTTGTATGATAGATGGGCTATCATAGTATGATGATCGAAAACTATTTTATTCTTGAAATTTTATTTCTGTACCTTAAACATGAGCAGATTTATTGAGTTTTAAATGTTTGGGTTGTATGGGCGGTGGGCGTGGCCATGAGCGGAAGACATCTATTTTTCAAAGACGTCTTTATTTTGATATAAAATACATACACACGAAGTTTTATTGTTGTAGGTTAATTATGAGCTTATTTATGCAGTTTTTAATTTTTGTTTTGTATTGGAGGTAGGCGTGTTCGTGGGCGGATTCCAAAAATATTCAATAGTGAAGATTCTTGATCAATTTGACCATGTGTGCCGAGTTTCATCCAATTATCTCGACTCCTTCTTCTTATCCTGTGTTTACGGACAACACAGACGAACGGACGGACTCGAAAAGATCGACTCACGAGGTGACTGTGATCAAGATACGTGTTACATGATTAAATTGCTGCAGTTAAAATAGCAAAAGACGTAAAATTATTGCTGTTTGAAGTTCTCACTGTTTTCATCATTTCAAAACTGACTGCTGCTTATGCTTGTGCTTCCGAAAAATCAAACTGTCGCAGTCAAAGCAAAAGCAAATTGCGATCGCTGATAGACTGCAAGGCATTTCAGCAGTCGATAACTTCGACAGTTTTTGCTTTGACTGACTGCAACTTTCCTTGAATTTCGAAGTTGAAGCAGTAGCATCATTTTCGCTTCGGTAAATATTGTCTTCGCATTCTCTATCAACTGCTGTGTGCCTTTTCTTTGACTTTGATTTTTCGTTTTCATTGTCTCTTTTGTTTGTTTTTGTTGCATATAACACTTAAAAAACCCTCGATATGTTTGATTCGCACTCACACACTGAAGCAGTTAAAAAAGCAGAAATATCCAATAATTTGACATGCAACATCTCGAATCATGTATCACATAAGAGTATGCAACAATGTATATAACTTTGATCATTGAAAGTAATTGTGGTTTGTTTTCAAAAGTAAAATTAAGCAAGTCAGCATTTAAAAGTTAGTTGATATAGCATTACGCCACATATAAAACATTCTCCACTGGTTTCACTTTCTCACCTACTTATCTATCTCCCATTTCTGAACCAAGGCAGACTTGACTGAATACGTTTATCACCTGAAATCCTTGGTTCGAAGCTAAAAAAAAAATGTAATACTGTTGTTACTTCCGAAAATGCAAACCTTATTTTTATTAAGTTTTTGTACTCTTATCAAGTAAAACATTAATGAGCTAAGGTCCTTGTATATTAAAGGTCCGTCTTTTTAAAGGATATTTGCCCTAAATGTGTTTAAAATATGCTCTTATATTTTTAACATATTTAAGAACAAACATGTTTGTAAATCTGTTTCCAGTAAAAAACGGTACTATGTTGTACAAAAAACTAGTTAGTTAAAAAAGGCATGAATGTTGGTTTTGTTTCTTTTTTCTAATACAATTAATTACCTTTTGGCTATTTTTATTTTCTGTTTTGGATATAAAAATAAATTTACTCCGGCAACACTGTTCCCATTGCCGTATCGCTAGCGTCACTTCATAAAATAATATCTGCGCCAGGAGCAGGATGAGCAAGCAAAGTCGTTTTTGCTAAATCTTCTTTGCACTTATTAAAATGCAGAATAGCTTGCTCATTCCAAGAAATTGGAGTTTTGTTATTTTTTTTATTTCTTGAGTTCACATGCTATCTTGGGCTGCGGATAACCTTGGAGAGCCTTGACTTTGTCTGGTAATGGGCTTATACCATCAGCCGTGACTAGTTTATACAATTTATTTGCGGCTGGCCGAAAGAACATTTTGATAGATTTATTGTTAAGCGGTATTGGCGGAGCCTCTGAAAAGCTTTCCTGATGTGCTCTTCATGCTCCTGTGCCTCTGCACAGTAGATCCAACGCAGATGTCGTCAAGGTAACAGCTGCAAATTCGAGGCCACGAAGAGCTTCGTCTATATAGCGTTGGAAGGTTTGAGCTACGTTGCGCAAGCCGGACGGCATGTGAAGGTACTCGAAGAGACCAAATGATGTGGTAATGGCGGTCTTTGGGATATCTTTTTCCGCGACAGGAATTTGGTGATAGCCGCGAGTCAAATCAATTTTCGAAAAAATGTTTTACCATATAAGCCTTGTGGGAAGACTTGTATGTGTGGCAGCGGGTACCTGTCAGGAACTGTCTGAGCGTTCAGCGCTCTTCAATCACCGCATGGCCTTCAGGTGTTGTTAGCCTTTCTAACTACGTGCAATGGTGAAGAGTAGGTACTTTTTGATGGCTGGCACACACCAATTTTTAAAAGATACTCAACCTCTTCCTTCTTCCTCTTCTTCTTCTCTTCCTCTTCCTGCTTGAAACTTTTCAGCTGTGAGTCGCGTGGTTTTGCGAAAACCGGTGGGCCTTTGGTCTCAATCCAATGTTTGACCAAAGTGCTTGCGCTTGGAGCAGGAGTGCAATAGTCACATGAGTTATATATTTTAATTCTTTGATAATTTGCACGTATTTGTCGTTAATTTTTTACGTCTTTGGTGTTTGTGTTAAAATATTCACAGCACAGAATGTGCGGCTTTTGATTTTTGTGTTTGCTTCAACGATGGTAGAATTCTTTACATAAATTAATATATCAAAGTTACGTAAAAAATCTGCGCCGATAATATTGTAAGCTGTGTCAGCCACTATTTAATGCCACCAAGATCGAGAGTCAGCTTGACCTGGCCAAAAGTTTTTATGGGCGTATTATTTGCGGCATAGAGTATGATAGAAACATCGACGCCGATGTATATTAAAAACTTATATTTGGATCGTCAATCCACTATAAGAAAATGATTACCTTTGTTTTGTGCTCAGTCGGCGTTGGAATGAGTAGCTGATGTTGAGAAGGGTAGATTGTGTGTGATTGCTGGTGTATGTGTTGATTCGTCGACGACATTTGATAGCAATGCCGTTGACGAGCTAAGTTTTTTGTTTTGAAAAACCGCAAGGCATGTTGCATCTTTGAGCTAACAAAAGTCGCCATCATTTTGATAAGATGTGTTATTATGCGGTGTAGCTGACCGACTACCATGTGAGCGAGATCGACGATTCCCAGTTTTTCCAAGCTTGGACTCGATACGAACAACCATTCGCTCGACCTGAGCCACCCGGGCCTCAAGAGAAGATGCTTCAGTACGCCCTACAGCATCTGTAGACCGCTGTGGAGGTCCTAGCTGTTGATGTGATGTAGTTGGTGAGATGGAGTCCACGGAGTTGATTCGCAGACCATCGATAATTTCGTCAGCGATTGGCGCGAGCTGTTTCAGAGTCATTTCTGAATTACCCTTGGCTACGCCTGCGATAACAGCACGCCACAGGTAGACGCTGAATCCAGAAGCCTTTAATTAGCTGCTGGTCGTGCGTAACATCAGTGCGCTGCAACTGCGTTAGCATATGGCTGGGTTTGTTATCCTCCAACTGAATACCAGAAGTGAGTTGCTCAAGCCTTGCCAGTGGCAAAACTGCTTATAATACTTCGTCGTATACGGAGTGTGTCGTACCTATCCTTGTTTGGAGGATTGCGAACAAGTTCGAATGCTTGTTCATGGAGACGTTCGTCCATGTACATCACAGCAATGTTGAACTTTGCTTGGTCTCGCTGATCTTGGTTCATTTTACCGAATCCATTTATCCGGAAATATGCTTCTAAGCGAGTGAACCATGATTCAATATTCTGAATGGAAAAAACCGTGCAACTGCGGAACTTGCACACGCGCCGCAAAACAGCTTATATCCGCGGTTGTGTCGTTGACCGTCGAAGTCGAAGAAGGATGCAGTCCAAGTTGCATCGGCTGCGAGTGTTGCCGCCGGGGCGAAGGTTTTGGATGTTGCTCAGCTAGTTGGTAATGCTGCTGGTTTTTATCGGAGTCCTCGGAGTTGTTTCCATAGCTATAGGAGATATTTCAGGCTCTCGCCTGTAGAAAATTTGTATGTACAATTTTGTGATGTGTTTTTAGTCGGGGTCACCAATTTAGTTATTTTTGTTTTATTAATTTAAAAAATTTAAAACTATAACTAATAAAATAATTTAAGCAAAATCAATAAGTTCAAGATATTATTTAAGTTCAGCAATCGACAAAAAACTAAAAAGTTAGAACAGCGAATGAAGTACTAAAGCAAAACAAGAAAGCTTAGCCGTTGTGTTCAAAAAATGTTATGTTCGCTAGTTTGGTTAGAATAAAATAAATTTGATACGTTGGTGTGTTCGCCACAACCCTATTCACCCTTTCAACCAGCCCATTTGCTTGGGGGCTACATCAACTTTAAGGTAATGTTATTTTTCACTATAAAATTTGAAAACTCTTGAGAGGTAAAGCATGTTCCTCTCTCACTGATAATGCGTCGCGGGCCACTATAGTTATAAAAAATATTCTGTAAACCAGCACAAACTTTTCGGGTGCTAGTTGTATTTACGGCATAAAGTTTTACAGACTTTCTGAAACTATTTATAACCACCAACACATGTTTCCTAATTTATCGAATTGCAGGCATAGGACCGCAATGATCTTTATGGATAGTATCAAATAGTATCGAGTTTTTTGGAATATTGTATAGATAATGTTTATTTTAACGAGACGCATGTGAATAAATAATACATTTCAGGCAATTTTTCATGTAATCTTTTACTCTTTTTCTTAGTTTTGTGAACCAATAATTTTTATTTAGTTGCTCAACCGTTTTATCTACCCCAAAGTGTCCGATTCTTTTATGTTTAGTTCTTATAATATTGTGCTCCATTTCATTGGGAACATAGAGCTGCAGAAAACTTTTTGAATTCTTCCTAAAAACAAAACCATCTTTTAGCTCAAAATGCTCCACAACTTACTTACTTAGGTGGCCATGACAATCCAGGTTACGGCCGACTTCATCAGCTCTCGCCAGGCACCTCTGCTTCGCGCGCACCCTCTCCAATCTCTTTCACCAAGCGCGGTAAGGGCTTCTTCGACCTGGTCAATCCATCGGAGGCATGGTCTTCCTCTTCGTCGTCGACCCTCGGCTTTCGCTTCAAACACCTTTTTCGCTTGAGCTTCTTCATCCATACGAAAGACATGACCCAGCCAACGTAGTCGCTGAATTCTTATACGCTGGACTATGTCAATGTCGTTGTAGAGCTCGTACAGTTCGTGGTTCATTCGAATGCGATAGTCGTCGCCAACTCGAACAGGACCAAAGATTTTGCGAAGAACTTTTCTCTCGAACACCCCAAGAGCGGCTGCATCTGTTTGCGATACCACCCATGCCTAAGCGCCATAGAGAAGCACAGGTATGATGAGCTTCTTGAAGAGTGTTAGTTTTGTAGATCGAGAGAGGGCTCTGGAACCTAATTGCTTACTTAGCCCGTAGTAGCACCTATAAGCTATTGTTATTCTTCGCTTTATCTCCAGGCTGACATTGTTGTTGCTGTTTACGGCGGTGCCAAGGTATGTAAACTCCTTGACAAATTCAAAGTTATATTTGCCTGCTGTAACATGGGAGCCTAGACGCCACGCTTCCCTATTTGTAGACAGCATATACTTTGTTTTGCCCTTGTTCACCGTCAAACCCTCTTTGGCTGTTTCCTTTTCGACAGCGGCGAAAGCAGCGGTTACATCTCTCTTGGTTCTGCCGATAATATCGATATCATCAGCATACGCAAGGAGCTGGACACCTTTGTAGAAAATGGTATCATTTCGATGTACACCTGCCTTTCGTAGGATCCCTCCATGATGAAATTGAAGAGATCGCATGATAGCGGATCGCCTTGTCTGAAACCTCGTTCGGTATTAAAGGTTTCGGAGAGGTCGTTTCCTACCTTGACGGAGGTGCATGTATTGCTCAACGTCATCTTGCAGAGCCTTATCAAGTTTGCAGGTATACCGAACTCAGATACCTGAATCGGGCTATCGAACGCAGCTTTGTTATCAACAAAGAGATGATGGGTGTCGATGTGGTTTTCGTGGGTTTTCTCCAGGATTTGGCGTTGAGTAAAAATCTGGTCTATGGTGAACTTGCCAGGACGAAAGCCACACGGATAAGGTCCAATCAGTGTTTTGGTATGCGGCTTCAATCTTTCACACAATATGCTCGAAAGAACCTTGTATGCGATAGAAATAAGACTGATAAATCGGTAGTTGGCGCAGATAGTCGGGTCTCCTTTCTTAAGTATAGGACAAAACACACTGAGATTCCAATTGTCGGGCATGCTTTCCGCTATCCATCATAAAACATAAGTATAGGATGCTTTCCGCTATCCATATTTTGCTGATGAGTTGATGCATGCACCTTATCAATTCACCGTCGCCGGTTTTAAACAATTCAGCAGCCAAGCCGTTAGCTCCTGCGGCTTTGTTGTTTTTGAGTCGCTGGATAGCAACTTTAACCTCGTCATGGCTAAGTGGTGTCAGACTGCATTCTCCAAGGGCGGAATTGTTGGTATCATTGCCTGCAAGCAGATTGGAAAAATGCGTGAAGTGAAAATAATTTCACTGCGCACTGCGTATCTGTAACCAGATCACCATTCTCATCTCTACAAGTGGATGCTCCGGGCTTGGAACCTTGGGTTAGACGCTTAACCTGCTGGTAGAATTTTCGAGCATCCTTATTGTCCTGGTACACCTTTTTTCCTGCTCTCTTTTTTTTACGTCTGAAAAGGCATCTCCCTTTCTTCCTCTTATCGCGATAGTTTTCGTGCATGGCTCGCGTTGCAGCTGACTACAGCGTCTTTTTTATATGCGGCGTATTTTGCTGCTGTCACGTCGCGACACTCCTGGTCATACCATTGGTTGCGAGGTTGCGGGTCCGCCAAAGTCCACCAGCGTCGTCGAGGCAAGAGTAAGGTTGGTTGAGCTTAACCGAGAGTTGAGCGGAGTAGGCCTCGGCGGTCCCTTGTGATAGCAGCTTATCGACATCAAGCTTTTGTTGCACACCTGTGCGTACATTCTTCGCATTGCACAATCGCATGCGGATCTTGGCTGCAACAAGATGATGGTCGCAGTCAATATTGACCCCCCCGAAATGTGCGCACATCCAGTACACTTGAAGCGTGCCTTCCGTCGATCACAATATGATCAATTTGGTTTCGTTTTTTTTTATTCGGGAACAGCCAGGTTGCCTTTTGAATATCGAGGTGTTCGAATTTGGTGCCTTTTACTACCATGTTTCGCGCAGCGGCGAAGTCGATTAGTCTTAGACCGTTGTTCGAAGTGGTCTCGTGGAGACTGAACTGACCGACAGTGGAGCCAAAGATTAATCGGCGTTAAAATCGCCAAAAACTATTTTCACGTCATGGGCAGGGCAGCGATCATATACTTTCTCTAGGCTCGTAGAAGGTGTCCTTGACAGCATCGTCCGTTTCCTCCGTCAGGGCATATGCGCAAATTAGGCTTATGTGGAAGAATTTAGCCTTGATGCGGATTGTCGCCAGCCTTTCGTTCACAGGTGTGAACCAGGAATTAAGATGGTGTAGTTTCCGACTTACGACAAATCCGCATCCAAATTCGCGCTTCTCCGCATGGCAGCTCTAGTAGATATCGCAGACTGCTCTCTGAGAGCAGCCTTGTCCTTTCCATCGCATCTCATGGATGGCAGTGATGTCAGCCTTTATTTTTTCGATAGCTTCCGCCAGTTGGACAGTGGCACCTTCCCTTTAAAGGGTCCGGACATTCCAGGTGTATATCTGTAAATCATTATCTGGTTTTCGTTTGCGGTGGTCGTCAACGTAGTGGGGGTTCATATCCGAGGCTGATTTAGTTTTCATTGGGAAGTTATAATGTGGTTGGGACCGTACGCACATTCCATTTTTAAGGTCTTGTAGAGACCCCTCAAGTTTATAGTCTAAAGGAGATGCTCCACAACACCATTTCCTAATTTTGACTTAAGCGCTTTTATATCCTCATCTCTACTATGTGTTATTTGCAGATTTAAATCACTTAGCTCGTGCTAAAGCGTTAAAAGAAGTGACAATAGGATATGGAACACCTGGCAATTGCGTTCTTAATCTCTCGAGTGCATACACAATCGCAAGAGTCTCTAATGCAAATTTATGTAACCTGGACTCACTCTCAGAAGCTGTTTTTGAAAAATATGACACAGGGTGGAAATTCCCATTGTTATATTTTTGCAATTAAACAGCTCCGAAACTTCAACTTCTTGCATCAGTGTGTAACTCTGTCTCTTTTATTGGGCCATATCGCACACTATATACAAAATAGTCACAATTCAAAACACATAACTTTTCAGGAGAAGCGAAAAATAAGAAGTTGAAACTGCTGAATAAAATCAATTTTTCATTTAAACACTCAAACTTCATTCTTCCATTTAATGAAGAAAATACTGAAAAAGATAGTTAAATATGTGTTTTTTGAATTGATTTAGAACAAAAAGTCGATATTGAAAAATTTTGAGTTGTGACTGTTTTGTATTTAGTGTGCGATATATTGCGAAAACTGGGGCTGAATTAAAAATACTTTCATGCCTATTAATTGCTCCCTTAAAATCACCAGAAAATCCGAATTGCATATTTTTCTTTAATAAATTTGTCAAGGGCTTAGCAATTGCTGAAAAAGTCCGAACAAATCTTCTAAAGTACGAAAATAACCCAAGACACCGCTGTATTTCTTTATAATTTTTAGGAGTTGGAAAGTTTTTAAATTCCTTCAATGTGACTATCAGTTGGTGTTATACTTACTTACATACTTAATTACTTAGATGGCGCTTGCAATCGTTGGTCGGTTTTGGCCTCGTTTAAGAATTTGCGCCAGCCTCTTTTTTCATGCGCCAATGCCTGATCTTTCCAACACAGATGCGGTCTTCCTCGTCTGCGTTGGCCACCACTGGATACCAAATATAATAATTTTTCGCTGGAGCTTCGTCGTTCATTCTCTCGACATGACCTAGCCAGTGAAGCTACTCTTTTATATTACGCTTGGCTTTATCGATGTGGGATAAAGCTCATACAGCTCGTGATTCCATCTTATTTGGTACTCGCCATTAACGCAGATTGGACCATAGATCTTGCGAAGGATTTTTCTCTCGAACTCTCCCGAAGGCTTTCACCAGTGCTGCTAAATGTCCAGGTTTGTGATGCGTATTGTAGGACGGGCATGATTATTGACTTCTAGAGCGTTAGTTTTGCTCGTCGACATAGAGCTCTGCTTCTCAATTGCCTACTGAGCCCAAAGTAACACAATTCTGATATCGTTGGAGGAATTAATGCTGGATCCCAAGTAAACAAAGTCCTTCACTACCAAAAAGGAGGTGTTGTCAACAGTAACGTGGTTTTCAAAACGCTGTTACTGTAGTGTATATAGCATACAATGTATAAGCTAAACAAGACGACGTGGAATCTGCATGGCCAGCAACTTTCCGTCACTCGTTTGACTTACAGTGAGCTACGTTGTGGAGTCTGTCTAGTCAGCATATTCCCACGTAGCTTGGATATATGAATATACGCTGCACACTCAATACAGATTATACACACAACACATATAATACACTTTATGTAATAATTGTTTATGTATGTGTAGTTTAAGTAGCTCCAGCGGTTTAACCGCCGAGCATAGGTTTCAGTTTAATAAAGACACTAACAGAAAGAAGTATTGTTTTAATTAACATGTTAAGTGGATATATTACATGGCGATCCTGCCAGCGACCGTGACAATATTTTTAAGCTGGTACAACTACAAAAGTGTTAAACGCGAGTTATAGTTTAATGAATGAAAGACTTTTCTCTTCAGTTGAAATAAACAGATTGATTTTTATTTATTCTGTTAAGTTACAAGAAACCTTTTTGAATATTATTTCTAGCTTAAGTAAATACAAAAGAGTGTAATACATACATACATTTAATTTAAACATGTGTTCTGAATTAAAGTAAATAATATATAAAAAGTGAAACATGTGCACTTTATTTCCCGTAGTGACCACTTGAAATACTTTAAATACATTTCCTATTTAACTGTTTTTCTTTAGCTTGACATTAAAATTTATTGACATTGAAAGTTGTCCGACTTAAATTCTGAAGAATTGTCACACTTAAGAAAGTAATAAATTTAATTGTTTATGACTCGGCATTTTCTGGTTTCTTTAACTATTTGTTGTTGTTGTTTGAAGTGGTGGTGTAATTTGCTGTAGTTGCTTGGTGGTCCCTTGGTTATAGTTGCTTATCTGTTGTTGTTGTTGTTATTGTTTTGAAGCAGCGGTGTAACTTGCTGTAGTTGCTTGCTGGTCTCTTGATCATAGCTGGTACTGTAACTCGCGCAGTAGAAAAACTATGTAGAAAAACTAGTAGAAAACTCTAAATAATGTGCACCGCACTTTCAGCGTAAAATGTAAAAAAAAAAAAAAAAAATTTAAATTTGCTTTGTGTTTTCGTGTGACTTTGATAAATAGTATAAAATTTAAAAAAAAAAAATATGATTTAAGAGTTTTGCAATACTAATAACAAAATATGCACCAATATGTAGGCAACAATGTCACATATATTGAACAAAACAAAAAAAAAAAACTTTATCTGGAAGGAATTGACAAAACAAAATAACAATCTTTATATATATGCAAAACTGTTTTATAAATATACATATACATCTTAAAGCCGCACACTTGAGATTAAATACAAATTAAATAAAAAATATGCCTATATTAAACATAAACAAACCTTAAAAAAAAAGAAAAAAATAATAACTCGCCAATTACTAAAAACAAAAAGTGAAGAAACCCTCTTGAAAGCGAAAAAAAAATCCACAAGCCGTATGATCGACGATCCGCTGACAAGCGAAGTACCGATCCAACGAGCCACATGCAAGACCATCCACAAGCCGCAAGATCGACGATCCGCTGACAAGCGAAGTACCGATCCAACAGAGTCACATGGAACACCAGCAAGACCCTACACCTCAACTCTAAGACCATACTGACCAGCAAAATTAACGAGCAGCTTATCACATTAAGTATCAACGTCATCAACGTAATGTCTGCATTTAAGTATTCAATAATATTTTGTATTTTTAGGTATTTTTTATTAAATGGCTTAGTTTTATTATAAACCTTTGAATGTTCAAGATATAATTCAATACGCTAAAATTCTTTAAAATTCAAGATAAATATTGCATGTTTAAAAAATGAATAGCACTTACTACGGTTAAGTAGTTTAGTTTAATTTTTCAATAACGACCAAATTAAAAATGGGTAAAACACAATCGAAAATAGATAGGCCCAATGCAAATATTATTAATGAAGTAGAAATCCCTGTAAAGTCGGATAACACTGAGGTATACCTACTGATTATAGTAGCTATACTTCTTGTTTCACTGGCAATTAAAATTTTTGGGATCCACAAAAAGTCTTTAAAGAAAACCTATTTGGCAAGAGCCCAATCTATGGCAAATATAAGAAAAAATATATAATAAAACATTCTTCATTTTAGCATAATCAAAGCGACAATAAGTTTAATGCCTACTACGTATGATCCGTTGCATTTGCCTGTTTTTAGGCTCTGAAATATATATGCTCAAATCGCAAGTTACCGTCATACGCATGCGCACAAATCCTTCTATATGGAATGGAATGGCTTCAAATAGTCGACCAAATAAAACCGTTAAAAGAAAAATTTTATAAATCCTTCAAATGTATTAATGTTAATAGGCCGATTTCACAAGAAACGTTAATCAAACACGTTAATGTCTTGTTAAAAACAATTGAGGATATACAGTATATTCCTAATCTCCATTTTGAGAAATTTAATGCAAAACATAAGGAGCAGGCAATTAAATTCTACACTGACCTTTGTAGTAAAAGTTTAAAATTAGCTCAAGACAAAGGCATAGAAATACAACTTTCAACAGTTCTAAGCGAACAAGTTGAAAAAACTCGCGTGTAGCAACGTACACGTGGCAGAAGTGAAACTTCTTTAACAGTAAGAAATAAGAGAGATTTTAGTGTGAAATAGAGAGAGAAAGTATCTGAAAAGAAATTCAATCAATACGAAATGGAATAAAAATTTGTTGATTCAATATTTGCATCCAGGGACCGTACCGGCTATGGTTTTTGTCGAAAGTGTCACATATTAACTTTTATCTCTTAATTTTTATTTTTCCCGACAAAAATAACAGTTTTTTGTGCCTTATAGTGTTTTTGGGCAAAAATAACAGGTAATTTATATTTGTTCAAGTCATTTTACCGATAAAAAAATTTTGATATTATTATTTTCATCTCATTTCAATCTGCCAAGCGGCCTTTAAGAAAACACAAATTGCTTGATATTTTTGATATGTTTGCAGCAAGCGAACAAACATTTATTAGAATATTGAACACCACAAATGAAAATGTAGTTATACCAACCATTCAAATAAAAACAGACAGTCTACAAAACTTTAATATTATGTCATTCAATGATAAAGAAACTAATCATATAAAAATACAGAAACTATCCAAAAACTTTCCACAGTTCATACAGTCAAAGTTAATAGATCTTTGTAGTAAATACATTGGAAAATGAAAAAATTTCAGTAAACAATTTTTATAAACAAAAACTTCGATTAAAAGATAATGAACCAACGTATATAAAGCACTATAGGATACCTCATGCGCATAAAGAAGAAATTAAAAAACACGTGCAAAAGTTAATATTTAGATGATGATATAATAGAACCATCAGCATCGGAGTTCAACAGCCCGATACTGTTGGTACCGAAAAAATCGCTTCCAGGTAATAGCAGTAAAAGATGGAGACTAGTAGTGGATTATAGAGGAATTAATAAAAAATTAATTGCGGATAAATTTCCTCTGCCAAGAAAAGATGATAGTCTTGATCAACTAGGCAGAGCAAAATATTTTTCTTGTTTAGATTTAACCTCAGGATTTGATCAGATCGAACTTGATGAAAATTCTAGAGATCTCACATCCTTTTCAACGGACAATGGTTCGTTCCGATTTAAACGTCTACCATTTGGGTTAAAGATAGCTCCAAATTCATTCCAAAGAATGATGACTATCGCATTTCCTGGTTTGACACCAGCACAAGCCTTTTTGTACATGGACGATTTAGTTGTGTTGGGCTGCTCAGAGAAACACATGTTCAAAAATCTTTCAGATGTTTTCGAGATCTGTCGAAAATATAACCTAAAATTGAATCCAGAAAAGTGCTCATTTTTCAGTCACGAAGTGACTTATTTAGGGCACAAGTGTACAAATAAAGGAATTCTTCCAGATGATAGTAAATTCAAAATTATTTCAGACTAACCAAACACCAAAAATCCAGATGAGACCAAGCGATTCGTTGCATTCTGCAACTACTATAGGACGCTTTGTCCCTAATTTTGCGCAATATTCGCGCATATTAACGGGACTATGCAAACAAAAAATACAGTATTCAAATGGACTCAGGAATGTGAAAAATCATTTCAATATCTGAAAAATGCACTTATGAGTCCAAATATACTACAGTATCCTGACTTTAAGAAGCAATTCTGCATCACCACAGATGCAAGCAAATATGCATGCGGAGCCGTACTAAGTCAAAATTACGGTGATAAACAACTTCCCATAGCATATGCCTCGACAACTTTCACGAAAGGTAAAAGTAATAAATCTACGATCGAGCAAGAATTAGCCGCAATACACTGGGCCATCACGTACTTTAAGCCTTACGTTTACGGAAAAAAGTTCTTAGTAAAAAGAGATCATAGACCACTATCATATCTATTTGCAATGAAAAATCCTTCTTCAAAACTCACGCGCATGAGGTTAGATTTAGAAGAGTACGACTTTATTATCGAGTATCTGAGGGGAAAAGAAAATTATGCAGCAGACGCCTTGTCGCGCATAGATTTTACGGAAATTAAGAAAATTCATGAAACTAAACTTAATATTTTAAAGGTATCAACACGATCACAAAATAAAAAACAAACAGTAGTAGAACCGGAAATAACAAATAGGTTAGAAAAAAAGTCGTCAGAAAAAGGTAAGGTATATGAAGCATTTAACAACAGTGAGAATAGAAAAATAGCCCGCCTGACATTAAAAAATAATAATTAAAATATTAAAAGAGGCAAAGGAATTTTGGGCTCAATTACAATTGATATTATCAATCGGAAAATTGATTTAGATCAACTATTCCGACAGCTTGAAAGACTAGCTGGTAATATTTATATAAAAAAGTTGCAACTGTCGCTAGATGACAAAATATTTCAAAAAGTACGTACAGAAGAATTTAAAGAAAAAGGGATCGCTACCCTAAAAAACCTTACAATAATGCTAATACCAAAGGTAACTAAAGTAAATGATGATGAAAAACAAAAAGAGATATTACAACGTTTCCACGATGATCCTGTATTTGGAGGACACCCTGGAATCACCAGATTAACCAATAAAATAAAAAGAAAGTTTTACTGGAAAAACACGTCGAGAGACATATCGAAATACGTAAAATCATGTGAGAGTTGTAAGAAAAACAAAACCTTACAATATACAAAAGAACTGATTATAACAAAGACTCCTGCATTTGCATTTGACGAAGTACAAATAGATACTATCGGTCCATTTCCAGAGTCGGAAAACGGAAATGAATATGCAATTACAATTTTATGTAACCTAAGTAAATACTTAGTAGCAATTCCAGTTGAAAACAAAAGCGCAAAAACAATTGCAAAAGGAATCTTTGAATAATTTATTCTTACCTATGGTCCAATGAAAAAAATCATAACAGACAGAATACAAAAATAAAATTCTAAATGAATTATGTTCCTTATTAAAAAAAAGAATCAATAACATCCACACCATACCACCACCAATCACTAGGTATGGTGGAAAGAACCCATAGAACATTCAATGAATACGTGCGAGCGTACATCTCAACTGATAAAACAGATTGGGACGTATGGTTAGCATATTTTACGTATTGCTATAATACGACACCTTTGACGGTACATGGATACTGCCCTTTTGAACTAGTTTTTGGAAAAACTCCAAATACATTCTTCGATATTACAAAAAATAATATCATAGATCCAGTATACAATATTGAAGCATACGATAAGGAAGTAAGATTCAGAATTCAGACAGCAAGTAAAAGGGCTAAGGATATGGTTGAATTAGCCAAAATAAAACAAAAAAGTTTATACGACCAATCCGTAAACAGTTTAGAACTAGATGTAGGAGACTTAGTGTATGTTAGAAATGAAGCGGGTCATAAATTAGAAAATAAATATAAGGGACCACTTAAAGTAGTTTCATTAGATAATAGGAACAACTGCACCATATTAGACGAGAAAAACAGGACAATAACTGTGCACAAGGACAGACTGAAACATGCAAAATGAAAGCAATAGCTATATAAAAAAAAAATTAACAATAATCAGATTTTTAAAAAAAACAAGAAAAATTATGTATTAATAGTTTTATATATATTTTATTATTATAAGTTACTAATAAATCAAATGCTAATATTATATAAAAAACAAAAACTCGCGTGTAGCAACGTACACGTGGCAGAAGTGAAACTTCTTTAACAGTAAGAAATAAGAGAGATTTAAGTGTGAAATAGAGAGAGAAAGTATCTGAAAAGAAATTCAATCAATACGAAATGGAATAATAATTTGTTGATTCAATATTTGCATCCAGGGACCGTGCCGAATATGGTTTTTGTCGAAAGTGTCACATATTAACTTGTATCTCTTAATTTTTATTTTTTCCGACAAAAATAACAGTTTTTTGTGTCTTATAGTTTTTTTGGGCAAAAATAACAGTTATTTTCTGCCGTTTATTTTTTCGGTCAAAAATATCAGGTAATTTATATTTGTTCAAGTCATTTTACCGATAAAAAAATTTTGATATTATTTTCATCTCATCAGTGTGACATTTTACACATGGTGGCAACAGTTCAATATGTCAAGCTGCCTTTAAGAAAACACAAATTGCTTGGGTTTTTTGACCGAAAAAATTAAAGTCACAAAATAACTGCTATTTTTGACCGATAAAATAAAAGTCAAAAGTAACCTTTATTTTTCCTCGAAATATACTAGGCAAGAAATTAACTTTTAAAGAATCAGTTTCAAATTAAAAAGCGACTTAATATTCGTGAGGCTGAGGACATTTGTAACATAATGGTATATTTGAAAAAGTCTTTCGACAATTTTTTTCATTTCAAAATTGTAAAATAACAGTTATTTTCGGTACTTGTTTTAGTTCAGTTGGTGTTTTAGTTGCTGTCGAATGTCTTCTCAACATTGTTACTTTTTGAATGCTGGATTGCATTTGCATAGTAATCTTTGAAGGAGCCTCCGAAAGCAGAGGCAAATCTTGTTCATTATTACCTCCTGCTTCCTGATCATAATAATTGCTATGTTGATAGAGGGCCTCATAAAGCAGCGAACGTTGATTGTTGAGTGCATCAACTTGGTTGGCTTTAAAATTTTGTTCAGATGCATGAGTGTGTTTTTTGGGATTGGTTCTTTGTAGATTCAACAAAATACACTGATGTTTCGTAAAAATGCATTTTGAAACTCAGCCGTTGTTGCAATCACCTTACCTTCATCATTAGTTGCAGACCCAGGAGCGGCTGTATTCTTAAGAGCTCTAATTCGCTCTCTATATTCACGAACGCGTTCTGCTCCTGTTTTAGTTATTTTTTCTATTTTTTTTTCCGTGCATACTTGTAAGATGAAAATTAATGTTACGGTTATGTTAATAATGTAATGTTAATCTAAAGTTAATGTTAATTATGTTATTTTCATTATGTTACGCGTTCAGTTTTAATTACATTTTGTTTGGCTGTTTATCATGTGCCTACGTGGCGTAAAGGAATAGATTCCGGCTCATAAGCAATGATGATCGGGGTTCAATTCTTGGCAGCGGCAGTAATTTTTTTTTAATTTTCATATGAATTGAAAACGTTAGCCTAGCGTCACGAAAAAGGACCTTGAAATTTCACTCGCAGCCAAAGAAGTTTCACTTCAAAAAAAAAAAAAGAATAACAAATAATTTTAACACAATATAGGTTTTATATATATTTTACAACTTCAGATCGAATAAAATTTTATCAAGTTTATAAAAATTTTGCAATAAATAAGAATGACTTCTTACTAAGATCATTCTAAATGAAATGGGAGGTGTAGTGTATATAGCATACAATGTATAAGCTAAACAAGACGACGTGGAATCTGCATGGCCAGCAACTTTCCGTCACTCGTTTGACTAACAGTGAGCTACGTTGTGGAGTCTGTCTAGTCAGCATATTCCCACGTAGCTTGTATATATGAATATACGCTGCACACTCAATACAGATTATACACACAACACATATAATACACTTAATGTAATAATTGTTTATGTATGTGTAGTTTAAGTAGCTCCAGCGGTTTAACCGCCGAGCATAAGTTTCAGTTTAATAAAGACACTAACAGAAAGAAGTATTGTTTTAATTAACATGTTAAGTGGATATATTACATTACTGTTTGTTTGTTGACACATGACTTCGTTTTATCTGCGTTCACTGCAAGACCCATTTGAATCGACTCTTTTTCTAGCCTGAAGAATGCAACACCGACTTCGCGCGTATTATGGCCAATGATGTCAATATCATCGGCATACGCCAGCAGCATAACACTCTTATAGAAAATTGCGTCTCAAGCTAGCAGTTCGGATGATCTTCTCCATGACTATATTAAAGAAGTCGCACTATAAGGAGTCACCTTGTCTGAAACCTCCCTTGATATCGAACGGAAGAGAGAGGTCCTTCCCGATTTTCACAACGCTGCTGGTGTTGCTCAGTGTCATCCTGCATAGACAAAGATGGTGGTCCAATCATTTGGTTGATGATGGGTTATGCGATATTTAGAAGGCTAATCTGACGGTAGTTAGCGCAAATGGTGGGATCGCCTTTCTTGTGGGTTGGACAGAGTACACTGATGTTCCAATCATCTGGTATGCATTCTTCCGACCATATTCTGTATAGAAGCATATGTATACATTTTAACAGAACTTCGCCACCGGTCTTAAACAGCTCAGCTGGCAGGCCATCGGCTCCTGCGGCTTTGTTGCTTTTAAGGCTAGTTACAGCTGTTTAGACCTCGTTGTAGTCGGGCAGCGGAACTTCAACGTTGTCATCCATAAGGGTTGCCGGGATATCATCTCAATTGGCAGGATTGTTGTCAGCGTTGCCATTTAAAAGATTAGAGAAGTGTTCCGTCCATAATATCAGTGTACTCTGGATGTCTGTCACTAGAGTCCCGTTTTCATTTTTGCAGGAAGAGGCTCCGGTCTAGAAACCATCAGAGAGGCGTCTTATTTTTTCGAAAAATTTTCGAGTTTCATTCCTGTCGCCATACATCTCAATTTTCTCGCACATACGCATTTCCGCCTCTCATTTTTTTCGCCTGAAAATGCTGTTGAGTAGCGTTCTCCGCCGAACCCACACAACTCTGTTGCAACGTCGCACAATGGGAAAAACATAGCAAATACCCTCGCATTGGAGCAAATCAAAAAGTTGTGGGGAATGATTTTTTTCTTCACGTTCTATAATCTACACATATTACTGGTTCTAAAAACATATCTTAGCAAACTATAGTCCAAAAGCTTGCCGATTTATAGGCCTCGAAAAAAAGGCCTTTTTTCAAATATTTTGTTGTGCGTAAATATCTTTTTTATATTGCTATATTAAAGTTTAAATATTTCGCTTATTTTGCAACGGATTGCAACCATTTTTGGCACACATACTTTAAATATATTTGTTATTGTTTTTCTGTTTCATTTTTTTTTAAATTCATTTTACGTAAAAAGAAATATGTCTTTGAAATTATGTGTTTTTTTTCGAATTATCAGATTTTTTCCGTATTAAATAAACTGTTACTTTTTCAAATCAATTCAAATCAATGAAATCCTTTAGTCTCAATAAATTGAATCTGTTGTTAACATAGCCTTATCAAAAGGTTTTGCAAGAATTTGCAAGAAATTGAGTTATAATTGATTTAAATGAACGTTTTTTATAGTAAAAAACTTTTCTGGGTATTTTCTTACTTAAAGTATGTTGGGCTCAAAATTATCATAATAGAGTGGCTGAATATATTAGGGTCATGGGGCGGTCCTCCCCGGGAACCACCATTTTGAGGGTGACACCATTTCGATTTTTCTTTGTATTTCTCAAACAGACAGAAAATATCTGTTATTTTTTAACGTTTGGTCCGCTTTTTTTTATTTGGTCCAGTTTATGAAAAATAAACGTATTCAATTAAAACAAATGTTCTATGTTTTGGTCGGCTTGACAAAATTTAATTACTAAAATCAACACTTATCATGAAGTTAAAAATACGTTTTGTGGCTTGATTCATTCTACTTGAACAGATTGCATCATTTACACGGCATCCCATTATTTTTTCTTTTAGATTTGGGGTCTCTTAACACGAAAATCGGAAAAAAAAATTTTTAATGGTAACATTTTTTACAACTATCTCAAGTTTTTCTCGCTTTTTCAAGTAAAGTCGCATATATATAAAAATATCTTGTATACTATTTATTTCAGCAGTTCTTGTGATATTAAAAAAAATATTTTGAAAAAATGGTTTTCCACATAAAAATGCAAGTGAAAAGTGTCTTTAAAAAGTTATAAAAAATCGAAAACTTTAAAAACTGGTTATTTTACCATTTGATCTTTAAAATACATTATTAATAGAGAAAATAAGTCTCTTTATCTCTATCTGTATCTCTATATATATATATATATATATAAATTATGTATATATAGTCTTCAGTTCACGCTCAGGTTTTGTTTTCTTCCCTCAATTCTGTTGCAGGATCTGGTTATTTCACATACCAAATTTTAGCAAAATCAGTCAAGTCGTTTAGGAGTTTTTGAGTCTTAAAAATGCACAATTAAAGTGCCCTCTTGCAGAAGTCTTTGGCATTTTTAATAGTCGATATTTTATTTTTAGTACAGTTGTACTTGCATACCAAATTTCATTGAAATCGGCCCAAGTGTTTAGAAGTTATTATGAAGTTCCACGCCCACAGACTTCCGCCCCTTTTTTTAACAACCCCTATCATCTTCATCGCTATGAAATGTGCTCGGTGTCCAAATTTCTCAATCGGGTAAACGGTACGCGAGCATATACGGAACAGACAGACAAATATTTGATTTTATAAATCAGATTCTCCCCATGAACTTTTAACTGCATTAAAACATTTTTAATAAAGATTTTACGCCAAAATTTTTAAAATGCTGAAACACGGGTATTTTTATTTTTGCTTAGCTTTGTAAATCCATTATCAGAATTTCGATATTTTTCTTAGATTTTACGCAGTGCATGTTTCTAAAAGTCATAACTTCCGGCTGTAGGGTATCAGGCTCTGTTTGAGAAAAACAAAGAAAACTTACATCAGTCTCTTTACTAAAGAATTATGTCCATAATACCCAAATCTCAAGTATCTAGCATTAATATTATAGATGCTAGCGTTAAAAACAGACGATGCGAGGGTTTTTGCTATGTTTTTCCCATTGTGCGTCGTTATATTAAGTGTTACATCATTATATGTAAACTCACCAAATAATTCTTTCCTGAACCCGAGGTACCTAAAAGTTTTAATGAAACTTCACTTCTTTATAGCTTAATTAACAATCTTCTTTCTTTATTTATCTTACTCTTATTTATAACACAGTTTTCATCTTAAAAACTACTTGGTCTTAACTTCCGTAATAAAACTTGACGACAATAACATAATAGTTACATATGGGCATCTCCCAAAAAAGGTCCACCAAAAGTGAAGAAAAACGTTAAGATAAAGCACATTTATTTTGATTAGTATTACTGCTATGTAACTTGAATTAAACTTATTATGATGTATTTTTATTAAAATTTATAATGAACATCTTTACTGTATTTTACTACTGTGGAAAAATTTGTCGCGTCCATGATGTCGCGTCCGTATTCGTGCTATATCTATTTAAAAAAAGATAAAAGATAATTCTTATATTTCATAAGTCTACAAAGAATAGTTATCCTTTGACCTCCATTAACATGTATATTATATAAAAAAAAGTTCTCAAAATTAGCTAAATTTTGCATATTTCTATACGAGCTTAAAAAACTTCTATTTTTTCGCGTTAGAACACTCTTTCGTCGCGTTAGAACACTTAAATGCATATCGGCTCATTTTGTTTCTTTCTTGTTTTTCGAGCAATTAAAACCGTGCGAATGTCGCGTCCGTGCCGCTGGGAGATGCCCATATATACAATTAATCTAGACATTGTTTCTAAATAACATACAAATATACATACTCTGTATTTTAAATATACGAACATACATATTAATTTATTTACAAATATACATTCTTCCATTGGACACCGTTGGCACCACGAATTGGCTTATTTCCGCGATCATTTTCGAGCTATGTTAACAGAAGCGCAGCTTAAGTAGCTGGCCCGTGCTTACTTGCTATTTTAAGCTAACCGTTGCATTTTTTAACTATTCGGTGCTTGACCGTATACTTTGGTAAGTATTGCAAAAAACGCTGATCGCTTCACAACTTGATTGAGTCACAACATTCCTCCCACCTTTGACAAAATAATATTATAAAAATTTAACCATAATTTTTCTTCACATGAATTTATCAGAATTTTGCATTATGTATGCATGTAAGGTTAATTGTAATCTTTAAAACATTAACATTTAATCCCTTTTTCGAATATAGATTTATTTGAATTTAATATGCAGTTTTTGTATGCAGTGTTTCTTATTTTATTTTTTTTATAATAATAATTCTTTTAATTTTGTTATAATAATTCTTAATAGAAATTTGTTTCTTATGTTTTCCTGTCTAACATTTATTTTTCTTATTTTTTTTATTTTAAAATGTTGAAAGAAAATGTTTACCTTGAAGAGGTTTAATTTTCTCCAAACTTTAAGTACTTATATGTGAGAAGAGACAGGCATAATTTTACAGTTAATTTTTTAAAAATTCTTGCATGTTCACATAGTTTATTAATATTGTTGTTGTGTGCTTAATAAGTTTTTTATAAGCTATCTAATATTCTTTACTTTATTTATGTGTATCTATTCGTGGGTCCTAGTAATTTTGATGATTCTTTATTTGATTGTCGATAAAGTTGTTATTCTTCCTAGCATTATTATGAGGACTCTGCTGATGTTCTGTTTTTGATAACCGTCACTGACAAGTATATGTCACACCCCTTTTCTTCTCTATTGAAGTATTTAAACTACTATACTTCGGTGAAGTCTAGAAGTTACGAACAAGATGCCAAATTTCGTTTTTATTTCGTGTTTTGTGTTGTTCATCTTTTCGTAAATTATATTAAAGTTTGCTTTTAGTTTTGACAAGCTATGTTTGCTGGTGTTGTTAATTGGGAAGCGACTCTATAAATTTATCAAACACTTTGGTTTCGTTCTGGTTAAGCGTTTTGTTAGAAAGGTATGAACTAAATGCAGGTATTTCACATTATAGACGTACTTTCGTGGTTTTCTTAAACCAGCATACATTTTATAATAACAAATTATGCATATCCGAATTCATTGTTAAGCGTTGTACTTGTAAGCATTTCAATCATAAAGAAATCTTACGACTTGATTGATTTTCTCGCTTAAATGAAAAATATAAAAAATTGATTGATTCGTTGTGTATACAATCTGTCGCTGTAATTTCAAATTTTTAATTACACTATGTAACCCTCAAACTTCCACAAACATTTAAGAGCTTGTATATTTTCTTGTTGTGTTTTTTTTTACTGCTTTCCTATTTGTTTTACTTGAAATATAGTCCACCAGATCGACTCAGTTTTATTGCTGCTACCGCCAACTCGAACCAGAACTAGGACCACGATTATTGACACGGAAGTTTCTTGTAATAAATGTGTAGTTTTGATTTTTATAATCATCTTATCTTAAATATTAATTTTTTTTTAGTATTGTTAATTAAATCTGTGAGTTTTTTCTTTAATAATCTTAATTCCTTAAATATCAATTGAAATTTTTAATCTTGTGAATTTTAACCCTCTATTAAGAAATAATTAATTTGATATTGTTTATTGATTAAAACCAATTTTCTATTAATTTAATGTTAAAAAAACTTCTTTTCAAAAATTAAAAATTTTATTTTCAAATGCCTTTGTTATATTTAGTGTCCTACCGATTATTCGGCTTCGGTTTCGGTAATCGGCATAATCGGCCGATATTTTGATCTTCGGCTTCGGCTTCTTCTTCGGCCGAAATAGCCGATTATTTTTGCCGAATGTTTTTGCTTTGCAAAACAATTTTTTTATAGGTTTTTTGAATTTTTTGAATTATTCAGTAAACATTTGAAACATTTTCATTGTTCGTTTTATGTTTATCTCCTTTTCTGTTCTTTCATGAGTTCGTGTTCATTCTTTGAAAATTTTATTCAAATGATAAATGCAGCGAGTCCGACTGTTCCGTTTTCGCTTTTGATATGGACTGAAATATAAAAGCCGAGTTAACACTAGAAATTTTCTGCCAGATTTCAGTTAGTATTACATTTCTGTAGCTATTCTCGACTGGATCGAAAATATATTCAATTTTTTTCTACTTTATCCTGACGTCAATAATTCGATTACAGAAAAATCTGAATTTTGATTACAGAAAAACTCTTGCGAAAAATTCGATGTGTATTTTGAATAAAACACAAATTATTTAGAAAATTACTGTCATTTCTTTTTATTATGATAATATTGGTATGGTTCAATTATGTATGAAACAAAATATCGGACAAATGGCTGCCGGGACCTCGGCGGCACACCTCCATCCGATGGTCCAAATTTTCGATGACGCTGAGGCATAATTGAGGTTCTATGCCGTTAATGTGCCGAATGATCTCATTTCTTAGCTCTTGAATTGTTGCTAGCTTATCGGCGTACATCTTTTCTTTCAAATAACCCCAAAGAAAGAAGTCCAACGGTGTCAAATCACATGAAATCAAACCACGTGAGAAAACACGGCCATTGAATTTGACGCGCAAAAGAGTCATTGTTTCATTAACTGTGTGACAAGTGGTACCGTCCTGTTGAAATCACATATTGTCCACATTTATATCTACTTATTCGGGCTTTAAAAAGTTCGTTAGCATCTCAAGATAGCGAAAAACATTCACAGTAACTGCCTGACCAGCCTCATTTTGGAATAAATACGGCCCGATGATGCCGCCAGCCCATACACCGCACCAAACAGTCACTCTTTGTGGGTGCATTGGTTTTTCGATAATCACTCTTAGATTATCATTCGCCCAAATGCGGCAATTCTGCTTATTGACGAATCCACTGAGGTGAAAATGTGCCTCATCACTGAAGATGATTTTCTTCGAAAATTGATCATCCACTGTTGCCATTTCTTGAATAACTTTAACGCTTGGCGCGATTATGTATCATTCCATGGTTCAAATTGAGTTAGTCTGAAATTGAGAAATGCCAAATGAAATGCATAAAAAACTTGACGTTTAGGTGTGGTTCACATTCAACATCGGCCCTTAACAAAAGCAAAGGATAAATTTTATAATTTTTTTACTTGAAAACATTTGTTTCTTATTCGGCTTCGGCTTCGGCCTTCGGCCGATTATTTCCATATTGCCGAAGAATCGGCTTCGGCTTCGGCAAAAATTCATGTTCGGTCGGACACTAGTTATATTCAAAAAAATAATTAATACCTTTATCTCACCGAATTTAAAACAAAATTATTTTTTTTTCTCAAAAAAATCAATATCTAAGTTTAATGAAACTTAATTAGTTCCGTTTGAATTTATTTTCATATTTTGGTTTGATTTAATGTTTAATTGAATTTTTTAGTATAATTTTAATTTAATATAATTTTTATTTTTATAACATATTTTAATTGCTGTGAAACAACTTCAGTAAATTATTATGAATTTTCTTAGCTTTTCCTGTTATTAATATCTCAGTGGTAACCGAACTTTTTATTGCTATGACCTCATATGGGCCTATGGTGAAATGGTTTTATTGGTGAAAATTTATTTTTTCTAGCCTGATTTTTCATTAGTACTTGTCACCAATTTTAAATTCTACAGGATTTAAAGAGTTATCATACTGTATTTGTGATAATTCTTTTGCTCGCTTATGGTTCTGTCTCACTAGTTCGTGAGTTCTTTGGATTTGGTATTTAAGGATTTTTGAAGGATCTTCGGTGTTATACACCGGACTACATTTACGTTTGAGAAGAGTTGGCATTTCTGAATTAAACCCGTTTAAAGTTTTGAACGGTGTTTGTTTGGTGATCATGTGCGGTGTGTTATTGTGCACATGTATGGCAGATGTTAACCACTGGTCCCAAGTTGACCCATCCTCTTTTGCAAAACTTCGTAAGTATTCTCTTAATGGACGATGGCTTCTTTCCAATGAGTCATTCGCTTGTGGGTGGTATGGAGTTATGTGTAATTTCTTAATTCCTATCATTTTACACACATCCGAAAATAATTTCGATACAAAATTTGAACCGTTATCGGTAATCAGAACTTTTGGAGTATTATGACGAGTTACAGTTTCGTCGAAGAACGCTTTTGATACTGTACTTGCTTCAGCATCTGGTATTGCGACACATGCCATGTATTTCGAAAAATCATCTTGAAAAGTAAGTATGTAGTTATTTCCTGACACAGTCTCTGGTAGGATATCCACTATGTCCATGTTAACTTTATCAAATGAACGCGTCGCACAGTGTGGCTTTTATCAATTCTAGAGAATAAAAATTCAGATTATTAATAAAATGGATCTGATGTTTTATGTTGGTTATTCTTAAGTTGAAGTAAGTCTTTAACTAAAGTGTTAATTTAAAAAAATTTTAAATAAATTTTGCAAGGAAATTCATTCATTCTCAATTCATATTGAAGTAGTGTCTAATATGTTGCGAAAATGCAATCAGAGGTTGATGGTCCCAATAAAGTCAATTGCACTAACAAAATAAAAAATTTTAAATTTATTTTTTAATAGTTAGGTAATTTGAACTTAACATGTGAAAAAGTTGTCAAGCGAAAAAGTTTTTGACGTTATAAAAACACAACCACTTAAATGAAAACTTAATTTATATGCCATTTTTATTAAAACATGTGTTCTCTTTATTCTTGAGAAAATGTAGTGATGTAAAAAGTTATATTGTATGAAACAAATAGTGGTCGAAATACAATTAATATTTAATGTAGCCGCAGATATCCACAGGTAAAACTTACTCTTTACTATCAGGAAGTGATAAGTGGATACAACAAAATTAAATGCAGACTGAAGTAAGCCGGCGGAAGATTTTTCGAGACCATTAAACATTGATTAACAAACAATAAAAAAAATTTTTGTTTTTCCTAGTAAAATTCTTTTAATCAATGATATAACAAACCAATTTAATAACTAACTAGTAAGGTATATCTTCGACTTGGCCGAAGTTAAAATACCCCCACGGCCGATTCTTAAGGGTGGAAGAATCTTAAATTGGAGGGCTTTTTGTATGAGATTCTGAGAGATTTTATTATTTTTATGTGTCTAAAATACATACATATCAAATTGTTTTCCTGCAGCTTAAATATAAGCTTTTTTATACAGTTTTAAATTTTGGGGTTGTATGGGAGGTGGGCGTGTTAGATTGTGTATGACGCCCATTTTTCTAACATACCTTAGTTTCGACACAGAATACACAAATACCGAGTTTCTGTCTTGTAACTTTAATATTAGCCTCTGTATAGATTTTTCAATTTTGGGGTTGTATGGGAGGTGGGCGTGTTAATGTGTGGATGACGCCCATTTTTATAACACACCTCAGTTTTGACATTAAATACACAAATACCGAGTTTCCATCTTGTAACTTTAATATTAGCCTCTTTATAGATTTTTCAATTTTGGGGTTGTATGGGAGGTGGGTGTGTTAATGGGTGGATGACGCCCATTTTTAAAACACACCTCAGTTTTGGTATTAAATACACAAATACCGAGTTTCAGTTTTGTAACTTTAATATTAGCCTCTTTATAGATTTTTAAATTTTGGGGTTGTATGGGAGGTGGGCGTGTTAGTGGGTGGATGACGCCCATTTTTCTAAGACTTCTCAGTTTTGATATAGAATACACATATACCAAATTTCAGTATTGTAACTTTAGTATTAGCTTCTTTGTAGAGTTTTCAATTTTGGGGTTGTATGGGAGGTAGGCGTGGTTTTCATCCGATTAAGCCCATTCTCGAACTTGACCTTAGTTTTTTCAAAAAAAGCTTAAATATCGTATTTCAATACGATAGCTTCAAAATTACGGCTGTAATCGTGTCCACAGACAGACAGACGGACAGACGGACAGACAGACGGACAGACAGACGGACATGGCTAAATCAACTCAGGTGGTGATGCTGAGCAAGAATATATATACTTTTCCATACCTACCACGCCTCCTTTTGGGTGTTACACACGTCGTGACAAAATTAATATACCCCTTACGCAGTACGCGTGGGGGTATAAATATGCAGAAATGTGGACTTACATTCCCATCCACTTACCATGAAATATTAAACATGTACGAAGAATATTCTGCATACAGCGATTTTATAAAAACTACACTGATTTCTTATAAAAATTAAAATAAATAATTTCTTCAAAATTCCAATCACTTCAAAAGGATGTAGCGAAAAAACTATTAGCGGTAGACAATTAATATTTTCACCATGGCATATTCAGACATATTTTTGCTTACATCTAAAAAAATTTTCAAATCGGAAGGAAAAATATATTGATTTTTTATTCTCTAGAACTGATAAAAGCCACACTGTGCGTCGGTGTATCTGTTAACACCAGCATTTATTATCCTGGCATTTTTGACATTTCTTAATATATACCTTAACCCTCACTTTGGCACCAACCTTTTACTACGTAATCTGGTACATATTTACATTTGTAAATATTTTTTTTTGTCATCATTAAAGATAAACAGAACATAAAAATTTACATGATTTTTTAGGTGGAATATATGTATTAACACCTTCTTAGTCCAATTCCGGAAAAATTTACACACCGCTCTCAAGTGGTTTAGAAGTTGTAGGGTTCGGAAGTTGGGAAAATGGGCATTGAAAAGTCGTATTTAATTATTAACCATTGAAATCCATGCATTATTTTCTACGATATAGCGTTTTACATATAATGCACACTTGACGGTCCAGCTCTTTACGAAATAACCAAAATGTAAGTATGAAGATCAAATTGAAAAAAATGTATAGTTCCAATGAATAAACAAAATCCAATTTCAACAAAAAATATACTTTTTACATTAAATTATTACTTCCAGCTACAATATCAAAACATAACATATTGTTGTGCCAGCGAACCAAAAATTTCTGTTTATTAATATTTTCCCAATATAAGCTACCGAATACGAAATATGTTTATATAAAAAAATGTGAAGAGTTTTTCCTTATCATTTTTTTTCTATTATTAATTAAAAAAATACGTTAAAACACCATAAAAGCCTTTAAAATACAAAATATTTACATATGTAAATATGTACCAAACTACGTTATAAAAATGAAAAATTTCCAAAAAGCAGCCGCGTATCGTGGGGGGGGGTGCGGGGGGGCGGTCCGCCCCCGGCGGCAATAGTTTAGGGGCGGCACTGAAGCTAAATAAAGCCTTTTACAAAATAAATATGTGTACAATATCATTTTAAGGTGTACAGTTTAGGTGTATAGTTTAGGGGCGGCACTGAAGCTAAATAAAGCCTTTTACAAAATAAATATGTGTACAATATCATTTTAAGGTGTACAAACAAAAGAAAGAACTAATGAATAAATTTGGCCACCACAGTTAATGTTACTATATTTATGAGCTTCGGATTGAGCACAACCAAAATATAAAATCGTTTTTCGAATCTCGAAATTAGTTGCCAAAGAAATAAAAAGTTGAATTTTCGAGTAACTCGGCTGCGACTTGAAACTCGCATTGAATAACTGGTGTTTTCGAGTAACTCGAAGTTTTTTGAGTTTTTGATCGCTTTAACTTATCAGTGGAAATGCCCAGTAGAAAAGTGGTTTAACAGAATAACGTTTTTCAACTTATGTATATTTGGTAAAAATAGCTGTTTTGTGCTTTGATGTGTTGAGTGTGGGAGAAAGGCGGAATTTTCGTTTGATTATGGCGAATTGTAAGTTCGGAGTGCATATTAAGAAATAAGACTTATGCGTATAATTTTAAGTCGTACCTTTTATAATTTGTTGTGATTTTTGAAGGGATTTCACTGTTATAATAAAATCACTTTGGAGAGGAGTTAGGCGTGGTCTAAACTGATTTAGGTCATTTTCTAATGTAATAATTTAATTATTAATTATGAAAAACTGATTTTGAGAAATGACCACAAGGTTTCAGCAGCTTCATGTTCTTGCTGATAAATACGCAATTCTAACTCCTTTGATTCTCCTGAATGATAAGTTGGAATGTAAACTGAATGAATTCTGTCACGAAGAAATTGACAAGAAAGAGTTTCTCGTTGAGAGAAAAATACTTCAGAATATTGTTTCTATTGCTCATAAAGAAACTGATTCTTGTATGAAAGGTCCACTTGCACTTTTAAAATTTATTTTTAAATTAAGGCCACCTTTTACCTTGGCGACACAAAATGTAATGCCTCACTGAAAATTAAATTTTACAATAGCTATTAAAGCTATCGACAAATGCTCTTTTAAATTGACTAGGAAAAATATCAAACTTAATTTTAATATTAATATTGTTGTGGTTTTTGTTGTTGTTCTTTTTGTATGTCATGTCAAAGTACACCAACAAAAAAAAAGGTTCCCCGCTGGTTGTAATCAAATAATTGTTGTGCTTAATTTGAATACAAAACAAAAACGGGAATATGTTAAGAATTAATGCCATTATTGTCGGTACCAAAATAAAGAGGTTCGTTCAACAAATAACGGAACTATAGCATCCAAAAGTCAGAATTTACAAAAACAGGTATTTTTTAGGACTTGAAATGGGTCTTATTCCGTTGTTTTTAAAACTACCTTCATGATTCTGGTACCGACGAAAATGACTGCTGTTCTAAATATGTGGTGCAAAAATTATTCAAATCGGTTCATTTTTTCAATAACTTTTTATTACAACCAATCGCGAAAAAGTGGTTTCGAGATACATAATCGCATTAAAAGTTGTGATATGTGTTTTCAAAATAATAAAATAAAAAACGATCAGTTTTAGATTTAGGATCAGATTTTTCCGATGCATTTGGGTGTTGAATATCAAAAACAAAAAGATTCATCCAAATCGGATCATTGGTTTCCGATAAATGCGGTAAAAAGTGCCCGAAGACATGGTATTCAAAACAGTATTAAAATAATTCTATGGTAAGATTTGTTTAATTAAAGCATATTTTTGGTAAATAAAATATATTTCATTAATAATTTTTTTTTTTTTTTTTTTGTATAGAGGATGGTAGGGAGGTGGTACGTTTTTTGAACTTTTGTTACATAATATCTTCTTTGCCAGAACGGTACAGACAACCTTCAACGATAATTAATAAGTAATAATAGTTCCCAACTGTATGTATATTTGAAAAAACAAAAACAAAATTTTGATAAAAAGCTTGCAAAAATACATAACAATGAATGAAAAAAGTAGATTACCAAATATGTGCATATGAGGTGATTTTGTGCCTGACTTGCCTACATAAAAAAATTCGCCAAAAGAAAACTTCTTATTGGATTTGCTTGAAATTTGCACAGTATGTTCCCAATATAATGTTAGTTCATATAAGTAAAAAACAAAAATTCGAAAAAAAAATTTTCGAAGGTAAAAGGTGGCCTTAAGTCGCCTTAACGCAGTTGCAAGCATGGTTATACTTTTAAGCTTTATTCTAAGCTTTTATTCATAAAAACCTACATTAGAACTACAATGAGTACGTCTCGCCTACAAAATCTTGCCATATATCTATAGAATACAAGTTAAGTAATGAAATAGACTTTGACAATAAGGGAATTCACAGTTTGCTTTTAAAGTTAACACCTGGCAACTTTAGAAAGATATTTCAATCGAACTGTGAGCACCTCTTTTTGTGTTTTGGAGCTTAATTGCAAAAATAGTTTTCACAAATTTGAAATTTTTTCAAAAACATGCCTCGAATGAACGGAAAGGAAGAATTATGGAAAAATGTACTTACATCTTCGACGATCCATTTTTCTCCATATTTTGCAACAAAATTAAATCAGCTGATTAGTGATACCACATTAACACAAAAGAAAGACATGAGTTGAAGTGAGATAACTTTAGCAACAAGTGGTATCTCAAGTTTGTACATAAAACAAAAACAATCAAAGTTAACACGTGCTAAAATGTTATAAAGTTAATAGACGGCAAAGTTAACAGAGCAGATAATACAGAACTGTGAGCACCCTAAATGTAATTAACGATTTTGCTAATAAAAAAACAAGGAAAATAATAATTTAATAAAATATTAAATAAAAAAAAATGTATTTGTATAAATTTCTTTTTCGGTGTCATTAAGGAATAAACTTTTTATCGTTGGCCTAATTTTAATATGACGTAAGTCAACATTTGGAATAATAGCGATTATTAACGTTTAAGGGGACCTTTATGTGTATAAGTTCAATAAAAATTAGACATCATTTTGAAAAATTACAAATATATTTTTCGGAATAATATTACGCAAAAAAAAATTTTTTATTGTTTTAATCACATAAACTGCTAATGGAATTTTTTTTTTAAAATGCATGGCGCTTTTAATTTTATGTGTTTTGTTCACCACTTTATATATCATAAATAAATTTTATTTTCAATTGTAGGGTACAAGTGTAGGGTGTATGCAATGACAAAATTTTATTATGCCAGGTTCCTCCTTAAAAAATACTTGTTCAGGTGTCAATAAATCAGATTTATATTTTAGTAAATATAGAAAGCTCCCGTGATATAACAAAACCAAGTAACTTGTTTTTTGAGAATTGTGAGAAATTGAGGTATTGTGTTATAGGATATAATCTTTCCGTATATAAGATTGTTAACATTTTTAGCATATAATAGATAGAGGACTCAAATCGCATAAAAATATGTTTGTATCGAAATTTGTTTTTTTTTGTATTGCATATGAGAGGGGCGGCAAATTTGGAATCCGCACCGGGCGGCTTAGCCTCTCGGTACGCCACTGCCAAAAAGTATCAGAAAATTCTAAAATTCAAAACAACTTTTGAATTTTCAGAAAGAAAACCAAAAAATAGCCACAGAGTCCAAGCCATATTCAAATCGCATAAAAAAGAAAGGAGTTATGGAAAATTTAAAATTGGGATATTTACATATGTAAATAGTGCCAAAGTGAGGGTTAATCTGTTTCTGCATCCCTTTCCATTTATATTCCTGCCTTATTCTGAAATATGTTTTTAAAGCTCCTTGGTGCCCACCTAGTGGCAAGTCATGAAAATCTCTCAAAATTCTTTTAATGTCTTTTGAATCGGTTAGAATTACTATTTCTTTATTCTGTTGGTCTAACACCTCATCATATTGTTCACTAGATTTCTCTGCAGTTTCTTCCGTTTCAATTTCCCTTTCTTGTTCTTTAGCCTTTGACCTTGTTTGAACTATTATTATATCCTGCTCTTGTTGGGGTATCCTACTTAGCGCATCCGCATTTAAATTTCGTTTACCCGGTTATTATTATTATTATTATTATTTTTATTATGATTGATTTTCATTAGTACAATAAGAACCATGTTCTTTTCAAGTACAAAGCATGATACATGTAATTTGCTTAAGATTTAATAGTGAACAATACAAAATGAGAAGTAATTGTAAAACAGCAGTACAGACTTAACAAAGATGTAAATATAAATAAAAATATAATTAAAAATAAATTATTTTAATGTAATTATAAAGGTTAAAAGCAGTGAAGACAAAGTAAAATAAGAAAATATAGAAAGACATAGAAGATAAAGTGGCAAAAAATGTAATCAGATGAATATTTAAAGAAGAGATTTAGATTTAGAGAACTGAATATTGTTAAGGATTTTGTGGAGAGAAATGTTTTAGAATGGCATACCTGAATTTAAGCTCATTAACTATAGTCTTAAGGTGAGTTGGTAGTGAATTCCATAGTCTGATGGCATTGATGAAGAATAGTCTTGTTGAGTTTTGAAAATTAAAGCTAGGTAGGATTAGCATTGGGCTTCTGAGCGATTGACCAAAGTGCAATTTCTTATACAGGTAAAAAGAAGTTTTGTGTTTAATAAGCTTGTGCAAGAAGATGCAGTTGCGAGCATTGAGGTAACTTATAATGTTACAACCGAGTATACAGTTTCTATACTGAGCTAAGTGATCAAATTTTCGTAGTCCATATACATATCTAGTAGCATGATTAAATGCAATTTCCAATTTTAGCTGAGAGCGCGAGTCTAGTTTGCTATAGATAAGTGCAGAGTACGTGATCACCGGCAGGACAAGTTGGATTACGAGTTTACGTCTTGTGTCAATTGGTGTATACTCAGCCGAAACTCTAAGATTACGCAAGATAAAATATATTTTTCGAACTACATTGTTTATTTGGTCAGTACACGTTAGGGAGCAGTTAATATTAAAACGTAGACTAGTTACTTTGTTAACCAAGATAAGATTTTTGTCACCTAACATTACAACTGGAATATCACTAAAGTAAATTTTGTCTTTCGATATAGGAAGTACTAAGGATTTTAAGGCATTCAGTCGTAAACCGTTTCTAAGAGACCATTGATTAATGGAACTCAAATCTTCATTCAATTTAGATGTTAAGTCTTCCTTGAGATTCATTCTATCTGACACATAGAGTTGAACATCATCTGCATAAGCATGAATTGAAGTATATTTGCAACATTGGAAAATATCATTTATAAAAACAGAAAACAAAAGAGGTCCGAGAATCGACCACTGGGGCACTCCACTGCAGATTAACTTATACTGTGAGTAGCAGTTCTTAGCTTTTACTCTTTGCATTCTGTCTGTTAAGTAGTTACTCAATAAATTAACTGAACTATCACAAAAACCGTAAAGGTTTTTTAACTTAAGACATAGAAGCTTATGATTTACTGTGTCAAAAGCTTTCGAGAAATCCAGCAGACAGAGTACTGTTAGTTTCCCATCATCGTAGGAGGATCTAATATCATCAATAACTTTTAACGTAGCAGTTGAGCAACTGTGTCTAGGACGGAAGCCAGATTGTAGTGGAGAAAAACGATTAGTCGACAAGATAAATGTTGATATCCATTATTGATATGATATGATATCCAGCCATTATTGCTTCGCAAACTTTAGACAGTGACGACAAAATACTTATGGGCCGAAAATCCTTGAGTTCAGAAGGCGCGCTGTTTTTTGGAACAGGCGTAACTATAGCAATTTTCCAAGTTTTCGGAAAAATTGACGTGGTAAAGCAGTGGTTTATGATATGAGTTAGTGGACTAATAACATGAGCAAGAATTATCTTAATAAATTTAATATAAATTCCATCTTCACCCACAGCGTTTGAATTGACTTTCATCACATACTTAGCGACATCATTTTCCGTGACCATTGAGAATTGAAAAGTTTGTTCTATTGGGTTTGGGAAATCAAAAGTACTTATTTGTGGGGTTATAGTATTTGACAGAAATAAGTCATTGAGAACATTCGGATCAGCCTGGCATTGAGAAGCCTGTGTATCACCAAGGCAGAGCTTTTTTATATTACTCCAAAGAATTTTAGATGGAAGAGACGTTCTGAGTTTGGAAGAGCAATATTTAATCTTAGACTGCCTTATAAGCAAAGTGGAGTTATTTCTGGCACGTCCATAGTTTTCCCAATTCTCACTAGAGGGACTATTTTTCCATATACTTCTCAGTCTATTTCTCTTTTTCATGGCTTGCTGCACGCGACTTGTAAACCAAGGGCAGAATGAATTCTTTATGTTCACTGTTTTCTGAGGAACATGTCTGCTAAAAAGGTTTTTAACGGAGTTTGTGAAAACAGATAACTTATCTTCAACGTAGGGATGATACCATACATTATTCCAGGGAATAACAAGTACGTCTTGAAGAAGAGCTTGATGGTCAATACCTTTAAAGTCATGGTAGGTAAAAGTTTGAGGGGTCGCAGAATAAGAAAGATGTAAATCCAGTGTACAAAAAATGAGATCATGATCAGATAGGAAATAAATTTGATCAAACAATAGGACTTTAGAAGATTCGGACACTATGAAGTAGTCAAGAAGACTCGGACTATCATTAGACGAAAAACGGGTAGGAATTGTATCATTAACAATTGACAGACCGACGGAAGCTATATTATCACACAAAGAACTAGTATGGTTGTTGTTGCACAAAAGATTTACATTGAAATCACCACATATAAGAAAATGGTCGAAATCAATTGACAGGTTGGACACTTCACAAAAAAAAATATCTAAGCTATTGGATTTACTCGGATTATATACACAAGCAACAAAGATTTTCATTCTATGGTCAGATATGCAGATGCTTATATATTCAACATTAGACGACATGGATTTTTTAATTAGCTTAGCTTTGAAGTTATTTCTGCAATATATTGCTACCCCACCGCCTTTTCTTTCAGGTCTATCACTTCTAAATAGAGTAAAGTTCAGTTAGTCCAATCGGAAAACTCATAATGCTTAACTCAAACTTTTCTGTTAAACTCATAATGACCTATCGACGTACTAAAAGCTGTCTTTTTCTTATACTTGCTATTCACTAAAACTTGATGAAAGCCACTAGCAAGATCTAGTATTGAAAAATATCTACAATGACCTAACTGATCCAGAATTTCGTCAATTCCAGGAATAGGGAAAACTTGTTTGATTGTGGCTTCGTTTACTTTTATAAAATCAATTACTAATCGCCACTTTTTCTGTTTGTCTTCCCCGGCTTTCTTTGGAACTAGCAACATTGGTGAATTCCACGGGGACTTGCTTGGCCTGATTATGTCGTCATCTAAAAGTTTTTCTACTTGTCATTGTATCTCCTCCCTATGCATTTGAGGCAACCTATACTGTCTCTGATTAATTGGAGCTTGATCTCTATGGATTTGAATATCATGCTTTAAAACAGAGGTGCATGACAATTTATCCCCTTCAAGCAAGAAAATATCCTGAAAAGATGTTACTAAATTTTCTATTGATGCTCTTTCCTCAGTGTTTAAACTTTTGACGAATTTAACTGTTTCAATCAATCTATGAACCCTTTCTCTCACGTCTACTTCCCTTGCACTATACGATGAGCTCACATCCACTATGAACTCTTTAAAATTTGGTCTTAAATCCTTAGGTATGACACAGTCATCCTTATTCGCATTTAGTACTGTTGCATTTGCCATTTTATTCTTCACATTTTCTAACGTTCAACCTAAATAAACCCCCGGAATAATCTCTTGTTTATGGTAACAACAACTGAAATATTTGTTTTTATCGGTATTTTTACCGTTTGTATTGTTCTTGCTTTAACATTTATCTCCTTATTGTAGCTCAAATTACTAATCTCGTTTATATGTTTAACTGAATTATTCCACAAACTATCCCGACCTAAAATACCATCTGCAGGCAACCCTTCTTCTAGTGCCACTACGTGTAATGTAAGACTTAAGGTCTTTATCTTATCGGGTTGGATCTCTACAGACCTCAATGTATATACAAAACCTCCAAATGATCCACTCAAATGATTAATTTCCCTTGTATCTTTATTAAAATTTTTCTTTAATGTATTCAGTTCAACTAAACTGGCTTCAGCCCCGGTATCCACAAGTAAAATGAGTCGTCCTTCTATAGAATTCTTACAGGGAATTTCTAAGAACACATCATTGACTTTGCGAAAACCAGAACTCCTACATTGTTCGTTCCTATTTTGAAACGTAAAATTCTTATTGTGTAACGAGTTTACTAAATCTTTATCTCTTTCCTGTGAAGTACTTAATATAGCTTCTTTTCCTACTGTATCTTTACCTGTTGATACTTTCGTCTTTGACCCAGTGGTAAGGATGTTTAATATCTTTTACCTCCACTATTTTTTCTTGCTCTGTTACTCTCAATTCTTCGATGTTTGAATAAAAATCGGTGAATAAAAAATTAGCTGTATCCTCTAACGTTCTATTTACTGTCGATGTGCTTTCCATTATATCATTAGTTACCAAAACTTTGGTCTTATCTATCGATGAACAATTTTCTGGTATTTTGTTCCCTATTTTCCTTGGTGTACAGATGTTTACAATCTGTGACTACCCTACTTATCCCAGTTTTCCTTAATTTTTTGGGTTCCCAGCTCATTGGCCTTGGCTGGGCCCTCGATAGTTTCCCTGTTTCGAATCGTATTCTCTCTTCGCAACACAATCCTGCATTTTGTGTCCTAACCTTGCACACCATTTACACTTAACCTCATATTTGTTTGATACTTGAATCATGTTTCCATTGCTCTTTTGATTTATGTTATAATTATTCTGACTTCTGTTATAACTGCTTTCATTTCTATATGTTTCATTGTTATTCATATTTCTGCTAGCTGAACAGTTTAAATTATATTCGTGACCATAATCTCTACACTTCTGACAATAAACTTGATTTTTTACTGCGTAGCACTGCTCTTGTGTGCCCATTTCTTAATTAACATTTCTAGACCTTCTATCCTCATAATTTCTTGTTATTTGAATTCCTGGCAGGTTCTCTAATGAAGGGTTAGCCCTTTGACCTGCCTCAACCTCATGGTCAACCACCCTACATGCCACATAATTTTAACTGAAATTTATACCAAATATCCTCTGATTTGGTCTAGTACTTTTCCCTCTTTCGATAAGCCCAAATGCACTTATCGCTTCTTCCACTACACTCTCAAATTTTTTTGTTTTAACGCTTAGCATACGTGTTTTAAGAGTTGAATCCTGTAGACCAACCCTGAAAGTTGTAATTACAGTTTTATTTAATTCACTTGAAAGTGCGGACACACTGTGTCTTTGTATTCGTTATTAATTATATCTTCTGCTGTTGTTTTAAGAGCACTTACCCGTCGTGCACATTGTCGTATTTCTTCACCAGGTTGTTGTAATTTGTTCTGTATTTCTTGCCATACTACATATCATTCTTTTCGTTCCAAATACGTTTTCATTATAAGTATAAATAATTCATTTAGATTATTAAATTGTCTTGGTCTAATTTGAAAGCATCTCCATAAAGTCTTAGTTTCACACACTGAATACATTTTTCTAAATTCGTTTCTCCTACATCTTGGAAAACTAATTCTGTTCCAAGTATAAACTTATACACTTCCTCGTGTAGCTCACCGGCGTCTGCTCCTGAACATAGAGGCACAAGCTCCGATACAATTTTCGCTATCTCGCATATGTTCATTCTGAATTTTTTTTTTATTATTAAGCTATTTTCATTTTCTTTTCGTTGTCTTTAAAATTTTTCTTTGTGTTCTACATCAATTCTCGCCCTATCCATATTTTCTCTGGGAATCTAATTCTGTAATTTAATCTACAAATGTTTATGCTTTACTGGTTTTATACCTTTTTAATTTTATTCTGGAGGGTCCGACCGACTGCAAGGAATCACAGAATCTTTTTTTATGTTTAATTACATGCAAGAATACATTTAATTCGGAGCCTGCGTTCGATCCCCAGACGCGGCGAAAAGTTTTTTTCAATAAAAAATTTTTTTATTCTGAAGACAATGGCAAACTTCAGAGAGTACATATTGCCATGTAAAGCTTCTTGAGAACATGAACTTTAGCCGTTCGGAGTCGGCATAAAACATGTAGGTCCAGTTCTCGGTCAATTGTGTGCAAACATTTAATAACACACACAACACAATTGATCATAAGAAGCTCGGTCAAAGTCCTTTGAAGGGCTGAAATGGCCAATTTGTTTGTTTGTTAATAACAATAGAGTTCAGCTTCTACAGCTTTTTCGCACATTCTCAGCATAAATCTAGTTGAAGCCACAATCCAGATCTCATTGAAATATTTCAATGTAATGAATTCCAGTGGCTCCAAACAGATTAATGTGGGACAAATTTACCCACCACAGAATGGATTGGGCTCAGGGACAACACAGGACATAACGACTAACCATGCATACACAAACACAGATCTAATTAAACAATACCTTTTAATCTACTTTTGAGTTGACCTTTTGACAATCTAACATCAAAAACTGTACAGTTGTTAACAGAGGCACTCATGCGGTTCAAGGAAGCAGTAGCCATGTAATTTGTTCTACTTAATGGTAGATAAATTAAGTTGTTAGCATTTCTACTACTTCTACGGTTAGAGTTAAAGTTTATAAAAGAAAGTAGTTCCGGATAATCGAATACACCGGTTTATGAGTTGGTGTAAATAGACGATATCCGCAGACTTCCTTCGTTCACTTAAAGATTGCATTTTTAAAAGTTTAAAACGATCCTCGTAAGGAGGAAGGTTCAAAAAATCAATCCCACCTAAGCCCCTAAGAGCAAACCGAACAAAACGTTTTTGGATTATCTCTATACGCTCAACATGCACACTATAACTTGGGGACCAAACTTGACTTGCGTACTTCAAGTGAGGGCGCGCACTATTGCATAATACAACGTTGTAGTTGTAATCATGCTATTGAATTCTTTGGCCCAGCGTTTTATAAATCCAAGCATTGAAGATGCTTTTTTACAAATGTAATCAATATGATTGTTGAACGAAAGCTTAATTTAATATCCATGTATATACCAAGGTCTTTGACGGCCTCAACACGACTTTAAGCAGTATCTTTAATATAATAGTCAAAAATTAAATTATTTCTTTTGCGCGAAAAGGTCATAGTTTGGCATTAAACAGGATTTAGAAACATATTATTTTTAAAGCACCAAACTTCAAAAGATTTCAGGTCAGCCTGGAGTAGGTTGGAGTCGTCTTTAGCATTTATTGTTCTGTATATTTTCATATCATCTGCATAAATTAACATGTGAGAGTGTCTAATAATGTAGGTAACATCGTTAATGGCTAAAATAAACAGAAGTGGACCTAAGTGACTGCCTTGAGGAACACCTGATTCCGCAACAAATTCAGGAAACAGAACCCCTCGGAATCGTATTTGATAAGATCGTTCTGTCAAATACGATTTAAGCTAACAAAATATTCTGGAAATCCCAATAAGTTCGGTTTAAATAGAATTAAATTATGTGGTAATTTATCAAACGCTTTACTAAAGTCAGTATAAATGCAGTCGACCTGGTTACCTGATTCAATTGTATTGAGGCAGAATGATGTAAAATCGATAAGGTTGGACACAGTGGATCTGCAATTAACAAAACCATGCTGACAAGTTGTTATGACTTCTCCACAGTATCTCTTAACCCGATCATACACCACTCTCTCAAAAAGTTTTGAAATCGATGATAGTTTAGCAATGGGCTGTAATTGGTAACATCATTCCTGCAACCCTTTTTATAAATAGGGCTTATATGTAAATGATTTTTTTCCAAAATTGAGGAAAAAGGCTTTCATTTATAGATTTATTAAATAACAAAGAAAATGGTTGACACAAAAAATACCAACATTGTTTAAATACAGCGGCAGGAATTCCATCAGGTCCAGCGCTAAAATCTTCATCTATCGATCCAATATAATAAAAAACATCCTCAGTGGTACAGGATATAGATTTCATAGAAACTTTGGGTGAAGAACTCATAAAATCAGAATACCCAACATCAGGGTTAAAATAATCGGAACAAAATGATTCTTTAAAAAGAGTAGCAAATATGCCACAGATTATAACGGGATCATCAGTTAATCCGTCAAGAGTTTTAAATGATGAAGGGAATCCATCGGATTTCTTTTTTGTATTTAAGAATCCCCTTGGATTTCATAAATACAATGAATTTCCTTGGATTAGACAATATTCTCAGTTTAATATTGTCTAAGTATTCATTATATAGCGTAGCTGAGCAATTTTCAAATTCCAGAAACAAACATTTGTAAGTTTCTAGGTCATTTGAGTCTAAGCTACAGACATATTTCTTCCATGCTCTGTTTCTGTTGTTGCGAAGTGTTTTTAATTCCTTTGTGTACCAGAAGTACGTCGAATTATTCGCAAATTTGAGGCTATATAGATCGGATTGAGAAAACATAGCAAAGAGTTCCAAATAAAAATAACTAATGGAATTACTAAGATTATTTTCATTTATGTATTCTAAAATTGCATTGAATTTACTATGAATCAAATTATTCAACTTCAAAAAGTCTGCTTTTTTAAACTTAAACTTTGTCAATGGAATTTGAATTAACTATATTTTCTGTATCTGATTTGTACCAAATACTCAATAGTGGATGGTATTCATCAACAGTTGTAAGAGTATGGACGGCTCTCTTTACAATGACATTGTTACTGTCTGTAGTTAAGACTAGGTCAAAAAGTCGATTAAGACTATTATAAATACAACTCACTTGTTGTAAGTCAGAACATATATTTACAACAAATATATGTTCTTGGCGGGTCTTCGAATTAGATACACATAAATATGTATCATCGTCAGAAGAATGCCATTTTAAGTCAGGCAAATTAAAATCGCCCAACAATAAAATGTCGTCATTAACGTCAAGTAAATTTATAATGTATTCTATGCAATCCGCAAGGTTTGCATAAACGTCAGCACTGCTCTTTGGAGGAACATACGCTTTAACAATATATACATTGGAATTACAATGTGTAACCTTAACGCATATAAGTTCGATATTGGAAGAGCAGGGAATATTAATAAAGGAACTAACAAAGGAGTTCCTTACAGCTACTAAGACACCAACACCAACAGCAGAAGTATTGTATGCCGGTTGTTTCTAAAAACTTGGAAACTATTGTCAAACAATTCCGAGTCTGTAATACTTCCGTTCAGCCACGTCTCCGTTAACGCAATAATATCCTCAGAAAAATTCTGAGTTGACAAAAATATGTCATGCGTCTTAGAACGTAATCCCCTTACATTTTGATAGTAAAGGGATAGCCTTTTTAGTTTTTTTGAGTTTGACGGACGGGTTTGTTAGACCTTCTAGACTTGTTGTTAGGCTGAAACTCAGAAACGAGAATATTATTGCCCCACAAATTAGAGTTAAAGACAGTTGCAAACTCTTCAGCTGCAACTGTGTGAATGAAGGACGCGTGGGAGGGTTTGTTACCAATTTTTTTGCATGAACAGAATGCATTATGACGTATTAAATTATTTTGTTTGACAAACGTCATAACATTTTCGGTAGTTGTATCAGGTTGAAGGCGTGAAATAAAAATCATTTTCCTCCTCGACACTGCCCTTAAAATGAAATTTGATTCATTGTTGGGCTGAGTTAAAATTGGACTATTAATCAATGGAGGAGTAATTGTTGGCAACGCAGAAGTAACTACATTATTTATTTAAAAACACACAAATTGCACAATAATTTAACGACTCTACGTAAACATCAACTGACACCTGCTAATAAACGAGATCAACTGAAAAGTTTGGGAAGTTATTATTATTAATTTATTTGAACACGGGTAACCGAGTTCGAATCACTACCCTTCTTTAAAAAGGACTACCCTTTTTTAAAAGGGGCTACCGGCTGCGCCATAATATTGTGTGGCGTTCTCCGTCGAATTCTCTATGGTGTAATGTCGTTATATTACGTGTCACATCGTTATATGTATACTCACCAAATAATTCTTTCCTGAACTGGTGGTACCTGAAATTTTAAATGAAACTTCACTTCTTTATAGCTTTATTAACACTCTTCTTTCTTTATTAATTTTACTCTTATTTATAACACAGTTTTTATCTTAAAATCTACTTGGTCTTAACTTCCGTAATAAAACTTGATGACAATAACATAATAGTTACATATATACAATTAACCTAGACATTGTTGCTAAATAACATACAAATATACATACTCTGTATTTTAAATATACGAACATACATATTAATTTATTTACAAATATACATTCTTCCTTTGGTCACCTCGATATTTGACACCGTTGGCACCACGAATTGGCTTATTTCCGCGATCATTTGTGAGCTATGTTAACAGAAGCGCAGCTCAAGTAGCTGGCCCGTGCTTACTTGCTATTTTAAGCTAACCGTTGCATTTTTTAACTATTCGGTGCTTGACCGTAAACTTCAAAAACGCTGATCGCTTCAGTTCTTATCGAGGCAGATCAGTGTTTGTAATTTATAATAAGAAAAACAAGTTAAAGTCGCTTCTGACGATTGAGTCAAAACAATGCGTCTCTCTTCCCTCCTCTTCTCTCGGTATCGCTCAATAACAGCACGGGTTACAACCGACTGCAGCACTGTTGCCAACTTGGTGCTTTTTCCACCAGATTTGGTGTATTTCGAAAATTTCGGCGAGAGAAAAATGGGGTTTGGTACCTGGTGCTTTTTTTTTTGTGCTTTTTTAAAATTTCGGTGGCAACAAATGTGCCTTAGTTGGAAAATAGACACTTATGTACTAATTTTGTTTCTTTCTAAAAAGCATTACTGTTCTACGAAAACAATTCGACATAAGAACATTTTTCGCTTCTTTCCAAAAATAAATGCAGCCGTGTGCTCATAAATCGGTATTTCTACTAAGAAAAGGTAAAATATAATTTTTTTAAATAAAAACTTACCCAAGAATTTTGTTTTTAAAGGTATTTATAATCTTTATTTGAATTTAATGTTGTGTTTAATATTTCTTAAAGCCTTATAAATCTGGTGTATTTTTGAGGAAAAAGCGCATTATTTTTGCGTTTTTGGTGGATTTTTAAATTAAAAAGTTGGCAATACTGGACTGCAGGGTGGCTTTGTGAGCGCTTCCTTCCCTGCAGTGGAGTCGCGACACTCCTGGTCGTGCCACTGGTTTCGGCGAGGGCGGTGATAGCCTATCACTTCTTCGGCAGCCGTACACATAAAGTAGGATATGTGAGTCCACTGTTCGCATATATCGTCGGTCGGAGGAGTGCTTTTTTGATGCAGGAGTGAGAGTCGAGAAGCGAAGGCTTTGGCTGTCAATTTTGTATGCAGCTTGTCGACGTCTAGCTTTGTTTGTGCACGATTGGGAGCATTCTGAGCTGCGCACAGGCGTGTGTGGATCTTGGCTGCGACAAGATAATGATCCGAGTCTATGTTGGAACCACGTATTGTGCGTACGTCTAGTACACTGGAAGTGTGCTTTCCGTCAATCAAAACGTGATCAATTTGGTAGCGGTTTTTTGATCAGGGGACAGCCAGGTGGTCTTATGAATACTGAGATGCTTGAATCAAGTGCTACTAACGACCATGTTTCGTGCTGTGGCGAAGTCAATCAACCTCATTCCGTTATCGGATGTGTTGTCGTGGTGGCTGAATTTTCCAACTGTTTGACCAAATATGTTTTTCTTGCCCACCTTGGCGTTGAAGTCACCAAGCACGATTTTTATGTCATGAAGGGGGCAGCGCTCGCATGCTTCTTCAAAGCGCTCGTAAAAACTTTCTTTTGTCTCGTCATCTTTTTCTTCTGTCGGAGCGAGCTCACATATTAGGCTAATGTTAAAAAATTTAGCCTTGAAGCGGATTATGGAATCTCGTTCGTTCACAGGAATGAATCGCAGGACATGATGCCACATTGTCTTGCCAACTACAAATCCGCATTCAAACTCGTGCTTTTTCGCATGGCCGCTGTAGTATATATCACAGTCTCTTCCATAGCATTTCTTGGATTGCAGTGATATCTGAATTATATCTTTCCAAGATATCAATCAGTTTGATAGAGAGACCATCCCAATTTAAGGTGCGGACATTCCAGGAGTATATCCGTAAATCATTATCAATTTTTTGTTTGCGGTAGTCGATATTAGATTTGGGGATAATTTTTCTCATTATTGTTATTGGTTTCATTGAATTGTTTTTTTAGTTGAAGGCGGGTGTTAGTTTTCCGTTTCCAGGAGACACTTCGTGAAGGTTTTGAGTGATTTGAGACTTGAGACGATTTCGACATGGATGATGCTGGCCTCGCCAAGTTGGGGCAGTTAGACACTTTACCATGTGAAGATCACCCCTTTGCCTTCCATTTGTTCTTATATCATTACAATATTTACAATATAACCTAAGAAATTTATTTCATAATAACAAAATTTACTTACTAATTTTCAAAATTTTGAATCAAAATTGTTGTTGCTATTGTAATATCATCAATAAACACGAAAATTTTACTTGAATGAATCAAATCCCTTAAAACTTCACAAATAAAACGTTGAAAAATGCAAGAGCATTTTTGAGGCCAAACGGCATTTTTGTGTATTCATATTGACCTCTTGAAGTTACAAATGACGTGTATTTAATTGAATTTCCTCCATTCCCACTTTATGAAACTCATCCCTTAAATTTTAGGCTGCACAATGGGAAAAACACAGCAAAACCCTCGCATCGCCTGTTTTTAACGCCGGTATTTATAGTATTGATGCTAGGTAATTGAAGTTTGGGTATTATGGACATAATTCTTCAGAGAAGAGACTGATGTAAGTTTTCTTTGTTTTTCTTTAACAGAGCCTGATACCCTACAGCCAGAAAATATGACTTTTAGAAAACAGCACTGCGTAAATCTAAGAAAAATATCGAAATTCTGATAATGGATTTACAAAGCTAGTCAAAAATAAAAATACCCGTGTTTAAGCATTTTAAAAAATTTGGCGTAAGATATCCATTAAAAATGTTTAAATGCAGTTAAAAGTTGGTTTGTTTGGTTTTGAAATAACCAGACCCTGCAACAGAATTGAGGGAAGAAAATAAAACCTGAACATGAACCAGAAGACTATATATATATATATTTATATAATATATATAATATATATTATATATATTAGATAAGTTTTTTTTGTACTGAAATGCAAAAGTTCTTATGATCTTTCGTGCACTAGGGGCAAAATATGAATAAGGGTTTTAAGTAGATAAGAAATGTGAAATATTGAGTTCAATATCTATTAAACCGAGTGCGCTCAAAGCAGAAAACCATTTTTATTGTATGTTTTTATAGAATTTTTGAAATTTAATTTTGTAATATATTAAATTTATAAAAAAACCAACAAGACATACCGATTCTACCATAAAATTAATTGCTTAATCGAATGCCATGATCATTATTTGGAATACTTTAGTTTATTAATCTTCTCCATTCTGTCAAAGTTAAAAATTTATTTTTTTTTTTAAATTCTTGATTTTAACCAATGCAATGAACTTGGTGACACTTGTTAATGTTTAAATAAGTACCATAGACTGATGCACAGTTTTATGGAGAAAGTCCGGAAAATTTGTTTTATCATCAAAACAAACGTATTTTATAAAATAACTTAAATTTTTTAAAAACACAAATTAAACAAAGTTCATAAAAACAAGGTTTTTAAGAGAGTTTAATTATCGAAACAGACTGTTAAAAAAATTTCTTTGTGGTTGTTAAATAAGGAAACATTTTTTGATGTTGTTTAGCAACTTGTAAAACCATATGCTTTTATTTTTCCTTATTAGTAATTTTACCATTAAATCTAGACATTAAACCAATTGCTCTCTATGCAGCGTCATTAACTATTTGCATGTTATTGACTACTTCTTTGGCGCTCAAATAATTCGCGTCGTTGAGACACCGACTCGGATCGATTTTAGGAAAATCCATACGAACGGTCTCGTTTTCTATTGGTTAAAATAATGCGTCAAAAAACTTATTGGTGTTTAAAGTTATAAAATTCCCAATCCGCAAATCCGCAATATCTACTTTATCCATATTAATAAAAGCTTTTTTCTCTTTTTTTAGTCACCAATTGTGTGTACGGCAGCAATCATTAACTGCTTCGTATGTGAGTTAATTGACCTGTCGAAGAATGATATAAGCCAACCAGCGTTTCCGACAGATACCACATGTGACGTCCATAGTCGGACGTCGATAGTTTACAAGATTTTCAATTAAATTGATATCGTTTTTTGGTGTAAATTAATATAAAAAATATATTATCCTCAGTTTTATAAACATATTTTTAAATTTACCAGTAATTCGAATTGATCCCGAAATAAATAAATTTTTAATGAGTAATTGCCTTTGCTATGAAACGCGCTCGAGGGACCACACTTGGAGCTTTAATTTGTTGTGGTTGGCCCTTTAAAATTTTTGGAGTTTTGCCGTGAAAAAGTAGCACAATTTCCTTATGACCTGCACGGAAAATTTTATGATTGACCGAAAAATATAGACTTCTGTTGTTTTTTGAGTAAATGAAAAAGGATGTTAGTAATAAAAATAAGCAAGTAGTGAAAATGTAATTGCTCGGCAACTAGCACCAGAAGAGCGTAAGAAACAATTTGAATGTTATTTAAATTGTTTTCAGTATTATTTGTTATGTAACAAACCTTTGTTATGACGAATCTGCATTAAATTGTTTGTTAATTTTCTGACAAATATACGAATTAGTTAAGTTGATAATTCGAGTTGAATAAGAATTTATTACATATTTTATTTTTTTGCAGACTATCTCTATAAAATTGTGCATCAGTCTATTTTATTTATTTTCACATTAACAAGTGTCATCAAGTTCGTTGCATCGATTAAAACCAAAAATTAAAAAAAAAAAAAATTTTGAGCTTTGACAGAATACAGGAGATTAAAAAACTATATTTTTGCAATTACTGATCATGGCATTCGATTAAGCAATTCATTTTATATAAGAATCGGTATGTCTTGTTGGTTTTTTTTACATAAATTTAATATATTTAAAAATTAAATTTCAGATAGAGATAGAGAAAGAGATAGAGATAGAGATAGAGATAGAGATAGAGATAGAGATAGAGATAGAGATTGAGATAGAGATAGAGATAGAGATAGAGATAGAGATATAGATAGAGATAGAGATAGAGATAGAGATAGAGATAGAGATAGAGATAGAGATAGAGATAGAGATAGAGATAGAGATAGAGATAGAGATAGAGATTGAGATTGAGATAGAGATAGAGATAGAGATAGAGATAGAGATAGAGATAGAGATAGAGATAGAGATAGAGATAGAGATAGAGATAGAGATAGAGATAGAGATAGAGATAGAGATAGAGATAGAGATAAAGATAGAGATAGAGATAGAGATAGAGATAGAGATAGAGATAGAGATAGAGATAGAGATAGAGATAGAGATAGAGATAGAGATAGAGATAGAGATAGAGATAGAGATAGAGATAGAGATAGAGATAGAGATAGAGATAGAGATAGAGATAGAGATAGAGATAGAGATAGAGATAGAGATAGAGATAGAGATAGAGATAGAGATAGAGATAGAGATAGAGATAGAGATAGAGATAGACATAGAGATAGAGATAGAGATAGAGATTTTTTTTTTTATTTTATTTTATTCGCGAAGGGGGAACCTTCAAAAGGCCCCACCGTGCAGGTGGAAGTGTGCGATTCCTACGCACTAAACCTAAACCTCCGCATTGAATCTTCGACCCAGTATGAATCCCGTGGAACCGCCGTAAGGCATAACTTCGCGGGATGGGGGAACATCAAGCTAAGCATCGAATATAGTTCCCTATCTCACGCTGATCTATTTTGCAAACGCTCGACTCTTCGAAGTTCGTCGATTATGCGTTTGGACAAGGAGCTTACCAATGACCAGTTGGTTTCGCTTCTCAACATGAGGTTCACCAAGTTTTGGGGTGTCACCACTTCGCCCAAGCGGACCGAAGCATCAGTTCTTGCTTCGTTAAACCTAGGGCACTTGAAGAGGACGTGTGCAGTGTCTTCTACTATGCTACCAGGGCAATGAGTGCAATAGGGGTCACTTGCATGCTTGAATTTATACAAGTATGCTCTAAAGCAACCGTGCCCGCTCAGAATTTGGGTGAGGTAGAAATTCACTGAACCATGACTTCTACCACACCACACGGAAAGGTTAGGGATGAGGTGATGGGTCCAGCGTCCCTTCGCCGATCTATCCAAACGTGCCTGCCACTGGGATATACTTCTCTCTCGCGCCAGTTTTTTACGAGAGGATGCGCTCTCGCTAACAGCTCCTGGTTGGGCCTCTTCCACTAGAGCTGCATCCTCAGACACTGTTCTGAAAGTGCAGCACACTCTAAGAGCGCCTAGTCTGTACACCAACTCTACTCCTCGACGGTCGGACGTCACCTTAATCGCTGCAGCCCAGACCGTTGATGCGTACATCAAAATCGAACGCACGACATTGAGAAGAAGTGGCCTGCGAGCTTGCTTTGGTCCTCGTGTATTTGGCAACATTCTTGCTAGCGCCAGGCATGAAGTGGCTGCTTTTCTGTGGGCATACTCTAGGTGCTGTTTGAAACAGAGTCGAGAGTCGATTAGCACACCGAGGTACTTAATAAATGGTTTTGAGTGTACCTCCGTCCCGCGCACGTTTATAATTGCGATTTCGATTTTTACGGCTACTAATAAGCACCGCCTCCGTCTTATGTTCCGCTAAACTAAGCCCAGCTGACTTTAGCCAGTCGTAGATAGTGCTAATAGCAACACTACTAAGGGCCTCTACTTCTTCTAGGTGTTTAGCTGTAACAACAACCGCTAAGTCATCCGCGAATCCGACGATCTTGACACCTGTAGGTACCTCGAGCCTTAGAACACCATCATACATGACGTTCCACAGAAGGGGCCCTAGAACTGACCCCTCTGGAACGCCACCAGTGACATTGTACGTTCTTGCGCCGCTATTGGTTGAATATAGCAGCACTCTCTCATGGAAATAATTCGCAATAACTTTCGTGAGGTATCTTGGTACTCTTAACTCCCTAAGAGCTTTCAAAATATTGCTCCAGTTAGCTGAGTTGAACGCATTGCGTACATCAAGCGTTGCTACAATATTGTTTTGCACCATTCTTTCATCGAGTGCCTGCGATAGCTTCCTGCGCAGTTGTGGTGACAAGGTTTATGGCATCTGTCGTTGAGTGCAGTTTCCGAAACCCAAACTGACGATTGGATAGCCCTCCGGCTATTTGAATTGCGTCTTCAATTCGGTTGCACAACAGTCGCTCAAAGATTTTCCCTAATGTATCAAGCAGACAGATTGGTCTGTAGCTTGAGGGATCTTCCGTGGAGGCACTGCCTTTTGGTATGAGCACTAGTCTCTGGGCCTTCCACTGAGCTGGAAATATGCCTTCCCTTAGACAGGCGTTGAAGAGATCGACAAATGTCTGAGGTTGCTCTAAGATGGCGAGTTTTAGCGCACGGTTAGGAATACCATCTGGCCCTGGTGCCTTTTCGTTCTTCACGGATTTGGCAATTGTCACCACCTCGTCAGTGCTAACCCTTACTATTTGATTCAGATCGTCTTCATCTGCATCGTGGGGCAAAATTGCTGGTTGTGGCGGGAAGAGAGTCCTTACAACGTTACCACGCAGGTGTGGGTCCGTAGGAGTGGGCTGTCTAAACCCCTTCAGCTTTTTTGTTACAAGCTTGTCGGCGGTTCCCCATGGGCTAGCTTCTGCCTCATCACATAGCTGCAGAAAGCACTCGCGCTTGCTCCTATTAATAGCTTTTTTCAAAGATTTTTTGGATACACGGTAGGATTCGTGAAGAAATTCGAATCTGTCGGTACCTCTTGAGCGGTAGTATCTTCTTCTAGCTTGAATGCATTCTCTACGTGCTTCTGCGATTTCTGGGGACCACCAGTAAACTGGGCAGCTTTGTCGTTTGCTTGGTCTTCTTAGGAGCATGGAAGCGTTGCAAGCTCTCCTGACTTGGTCAGTAGTTTGTCTTGCCATATCGGTTGCTGTGCCGGCGAGGTGTAGGTCGGCCATCATAACTCTGAAGATGTCTTCATCTAGCGAATCTGTTTTATAAGCAGATCAGTTTTCGCTACTATTCCTTCGGCTACGATGTTGTCTACTTAACGTGTATGTAATGGCGTGGTGGTCACTGTGCGTATAAATATCTTGCACCATCCACCCAGTCTGAATACCAAGCTCACTACTAGCGAAGGTCAGATCAATAAAGGAGCTACCTACTGCACTACTGAATGTGTGCTGCAATCCGGTATTAAGCAGCACCACGTCAAGTGATGCGAACGCCTGGAGGAGTATGAAGACTCTTTGGTGTGTACGTTGACTGCCCCATTCTACAGCCCAAGCGTTAAAGTCGCCAGCTATTAGAACTGGCTTAGTCCCTTGTACGTCCTCAACTATGGCATCTATGGTCTCGCCAAACTCTTCAACTGACAAACTTGGGGCAAGGTAGCAGCTCACAATCTGAACACCCTCTACCTCGAATCGAACAAAGCCGTTTGCGCGTGTACGAACGTGTATACGGAGGGGGTCCCTCCCGCACGACCATACAGCAGCTTTGCCAGTGTTGTCTGAGGCCCTAACTCCTGGGTTTTTGCAGGCATACGGTTCGCTTAGAATTGCAAGATCGGTGCTCTGTTCTCTGACCGTTTGCGCTAATAGGTCTTGCGCTGCCCGGCAGTTGTTAAAATTAAGCTGCAGGAATCTCATCTTCGCTTAGGCTTCGTAGCTTTTTTGAAGGATGGACATCTCCAGCTTCCGGCACGGTGGTTTGTCTCTGTGCTTTTCTTGGCCATGCATAAAAAGCAGCTTGCCTCCGCACTACACTTTTTCGCCTTGTGGCCCTCTTTACCGCACTTAATGCAGCACTTACTTCGGTCAGTGTTGTTGCAGCTTTTTGCGCTATGACCAAAGTCGAGGCACTTGAAGCACCTGGTTTGAGTAAATTTTTCTCGAACCCTACATATGACCCAGCCAACTTTAAGCTTGCCAGTTTCGGTCAACTTTCTTGCCTGTGTCAGAGGTAGGCTTACAACCGCCGTTTGTGTGCCAGCATAGGCTTTACGAAGTGACTTCACGCTCACCACTATTGGCTCACCCAGATACTTCTGGACGGCGTTTCGCACATCGTCCGATGTTGTCACTTCGTAAATTAAAGCCAGCTGCTGTAATCGAGTCTTCTTTGGTGGCGTTTTCCGAGAGCCGCTGCTGAATTCGCTTGCTCTTTTAGGAGTGGCCTTTGGGATCCTCTTGAAAATCGAATCCGTCTGGGAGTCTTTGTGCAATCGCTCAGTTGAATTGTGCGATTGAATCTGCTTGTACTTCGAATGAGAGGTCAACGCAAGCCAGATTTGCCAGGTTTATTAGACTCTTGATTTCGTGATGACCGTTATTTTTGCTCTTCACAAAATCTGCCAGGCCTTGGATAAGTGATTTCACTTTATCCAGCTTTTTGATGACGGGGTCATCAACTCCGGCGCTTGGTGCTTCTTGGGTGGATGATGTATTCACCGACTCTCTCGATTGTGGCTCTATTGGGGTGCCACGGGCTGTGCCTTTTATTGTCGATCGCTGGATCCTGGAAATCATTTTAAATGGGTTCTCAGTGGGATCGCTGTTACTCGTAGCTTTAACTGGTGCAGCGGCCGAGTATGCCACCGCTGCAGCAGTGAATGTTGAAATGTTGGAGTGGGAGTTCCCACGGGTAGATTTCCACTATTGTGGCTGCCACCTGGAGATAGAGATAGAGATAGAGATAGAGATAGAGATAAAGATAGAGATAGAGATAGAGATAGAGATAGAGATAGAGATAGAGATAGAGATAGAGATAGAGATAGAGATAGAGATAGAGATAGAGATAGAGATAGAGATAGAGACAGAGATAGAGATAGAGATAGAGATAGAGATAGAGATAGAGATAGAGATAGAGATAGAGATAGAGATAGAGATAGAGATAGAGATAGAGATAGAGATAGAGATAGAGATAGAGATAGAGATAGAGATAGAGATAGAGATAGAGATAGAGATAGAGATAGAGATAGAGATAGAGATAGAGATAGAGATAGAGATAGAGATAGAGATAGAGAAAGAGATAGAGATAGAGATAGAGAAAGAGATAGAGATAGAGATAGAGATAGAGATAGAGATAGAGATAGAGATAGAGATAGAGATAGAGATAGAGATAGAGATAGAGATAGAGATAGAGATAGAGATAGAGATAGAGATAGAGATAGAGATAGAGATAGAGATAGAGATAGAGATAGAGATAGAGATAGAGATAGAGATAGAGATAGAGATAGAGATAGAGATAGAGATAGAGATAGAGATAGAGATAGAGACAGAGACAGAGATAGAGATAGAGATAGAGATAGAGATAGAGATAGAGATAGAGATAGAGATAGAGATAGAGATAGAGATAGAGATAGAGATAGAGATAGAGATAGAGATAGAGATAGAGATAGAGATAGAGATAGAGATAGAGATAGAGATAGAGATAGAGATAGAGATAGAGATAGAGATAGAGATAGAGATAGAGATAGAGATAGAGATAGAGATAGAGATAGAGATAGAGATAGAGATAGAGATAGAGATAGAGAAAGAGATAGAGATAGAGATAGAGACAGAGATAAAGATAGAGATAGAAATAGAAATAGAGATAGAGATAGAGATAGAGATAGAGATAGAGATAGAGATAGAGATAGAGATAGAGATAGAGATAGAGATAGAGATAGAGATAGAGATAGAGATAGAGATAGAGATAGAGATAGAGATAGAGATAGAGACAGAGATAGAGATAGAAATAGAGATAGAGATAGAGATAGAGATAGAGACAGAAATAGAGATAGAGATAGAGATAGAGATAGAGATAAAGATAGAGATAGAGATAGAGATAGAGATAGAGATAGAGATAGAGATAGAGATAGAGATAGAGATAGAGATAGAGATAGAGATAGAGACAGAGATAGAAATAGAGATAGAGATAGAGATAGAGATAGAGATAGAGATAGAGATAGAGATAGAGATAGAGATAGAGATAGAGATAGAGATAGAGATAGAGATAGAGATAGAGATAGAGATAGAGATAGAGATAGAGATAGAGATAGAGACAGAGATAGAGATAGAAATAGAGATAGAGATAGAGATAGAGATAGAGATAGAGATAGAGATAGAGACAGAAATAGAGATAGAGATAGGGATAGAGATAGAGATAGAGATAGAGATAGAGATAGAGATAGATATAGAGATAGAGATAGAGATAGAGATAGAGATAGAGATAGAGATAGAGATAGAGATAGAGATAGAGATAGAGATAGAGATAGAGATAGAGATAGAGATAGAGATAGAGATAGAGATAGAAATAGAGATAGAGATAGAGATAGAGATAGAGATAGAGATAGAGATAGAGATAGAGATAGAGATAGAGATAGAGATAGAGATAGAGATAGAGATAGAGATAGAGATAGAGATAGAGATAGAGATAGAGACAGAGATAGAGATAGAAATAGAGATAGAGATAGAGATAGAGATAGAGATAGAGACAGAAATAGAGATAGAGATAGAGATAGAGATAGAGATAGAGATAGAGATAGAGATAGAGATAGAGATAGAGATAGAGATAGAGATAGAGATAGAGATAGAGATAGAGATAGAGATAGAGATAGAGATAGAGATAGAGATAGAGATAGAGATAGAGATAGAGATAGAGATAGAGATAGAGATAGAGATAGAGATAGAGATAGAGATAGAGATAGAGATAGAGATAGAGATAGAGATAGAGAAAGAGATAGAGATAGAGATAGAGATAGAGATAGAGATAGAGATAGAGATAGAGATAGACATAGAGATAGAGATAGAGATAGAGATAGAGATAGAGATAGAGATAGAGATAGAGATAGAGATAGAGATAGAGATAGAGATAGAGATAGAGATAGAGACAGAGATAGAGATAGAGATAGAGATAGAGATAGAGATAGAGATAGAGATAGAGATAGAGATAGAGATAGAGATAGAGATAGAGATAGAGATAGAGATAGAGATAGAGATTTTTTTTTTTTTTTTATTTTATTCGCGAAGGGGGAACCTTCAAAAGGCCCCACCGTGCAGGTGGAAGTGTGCGATTCCTACGCACTAAACCTAAACCTCCGCATTGAATCTTCGACCCAGTATGAATCCCGTGGAACCGCCGTAAGACATAACTTCGCGGGATGGGGGAACATCAAGCTAAGCATCGAATATAGTTCCCTATCTCACGCTGAACTATTTTGCAAACGCTCGACTCTTCGAAGTTCGTCGATTATGCGTTTGGACAAGGAGCTTACCACTGACCAGTTGGTTTCGCTTCTCAACATGAGGTTCACCAAGTTTTGGGGTGTCACCACTTCGCCCAAGCGGACCGAAGCATCAGTTCTTGCTTCGTTAAACCTAGGGCACTTGAAGAGGACGTGTGCAGTGTCTTCTACTATGCTACCAGGGCAATGAGTGCAATAGGGGTCACTTGCATGCTTGAATTTATACAAGTATGCTCTAAAGCAACCGTGCCCGCTCAGAATTTGGGTGAGGTAGAAATTCACTGAACCATGACTTCTACCACACCACACGGAAAGGTTAGGGATGAGGTGATGGGTCCAGCGTCCCTTCGCCGATCTATCCAAACGTGCCTGCCACTGGGATATACTTCTCTCTCGCGCCAGTTTTTTACGAGAGGATGCGCTCTCGCTAACAGCTCCTGGTTGGGCCTCTTCCACTAGAGCTGCATCCTCAGACACTGTTCTGAAAGTGCAGCACACTCTAAGAGCGCCTAGTCTGTACACCGACTCTACTCCTCGACGGTCGGACGTCACCTTAATCGCTGCAGCCCAGACCGTTGATGCGTACATCAAAATCGAACGCACGACATTGAGAAGAAGTGGCCTGCGAGCTTGCTTTGGTCCTCGTGTATTTGGCAACATTCTTGCTAGCGCCAGGCATGAAGTGGCTGCTTTTCTGTGGGCATACTCTAGGTGCTGTTTGAAACAGAGTCGAGAGTCGATTAGCACACCGAGGTACTTAATAAATGGTTTTGAGTGTACCTCCGTCCCGCGCACGTTTATAATTGCGATTTCGATTTTTACGGCTACTAATAAGCACCGCCTCCGTCTTATGTTCCGCTAAACTAAGCCCAGCTGACTTTAGCCAGTCGTAGATAGTGCTAATAGCAACACTACTAAGGGCCTCTACTTCTTCTAGGTGTTTAGCTGTAACAACAACCGCTAAGTCATCCGCGAATCCGACGATCTTGACACCTGTAGGTACCTCGAGCCTTAGAACACCATCATACATGACGTTCCACAGAAGGGGCCCTAGAACTGACCCCTCTGGAACGCCACCAGTGACATTGTACGTTCTTGCGCCGCTATTGGTTGAATATAGCAGCACTCTCTCATGGAAATAATTCGCAATAACTTTCGTGAGGTATCTTGGTACTCTTAACTCCCTAAGAGCTTTCAAAATATTGCTCCAGTTAGCTGAGTTGAACGCATTGCGTACATCAAGCGTTGCTACAATATTGTTTTGCACCATTCTTTCATCGAGTGCCTGCGATAGCTTCCTGCGCAGTTGTGGTGACAAGGTTTATGGCATCTGTCGTTGAGTGCAGTTTCCGAAACCCAAACTGACGATTGGATAGCCCTCCGGCTATTTGAATTGCGTCTTCAATTCGGTTGCACAACAGTCGCTCAAAGATTTTCCCTAATGTATCAAGCAGACAGATTGGTCTGTAGCTTGAGGGATCTTCCGTGGAGGCACTGCCTTTTGGTATGAGCACTAGTCTCTGGGCCTTCCACTGAGCTGGAAATATGCCTTCCCTTAGACAGGCGTTGAAGAGATCGACAAATGTCTGAGGTTGCTCTAAGATGGCGAGTTTTAGCGCACGGTTAGGAATACCATCTGGCCCTGGTGCCTTTTCGTTCTTCACGGATTTGGCAATTGTCACCACCTCGTCAGTGCTAACCCTTACTATTTGATTCAGATCGTCTTCATCTGCATCGTGGGGCAAAATTGCTGGTTGTGGCGGGAAGAGAGTCCTTACAACGTTACCAAGCAGGTGTGGGTCCGTAGGAGTGGGCTGTCTAAACCCCTTCAGCTTTTTTGTTACAAGCTTGTCGGCGGTTCCCCATGGGCTAGCTTCTGCCTCATCACATAGCTGCAGAAAGCACTCGCGCTTGCTCCTATTAATAGCTTTTTTCAAAGATTTTTTGGATACACGGTAGGATTCGTGAAGAAATTCGAATCTGTCGGTACCTCTTGAGCGGTAGTATCTTCTTCTAGCTTGAATGCATTCTCTACGTGCTTCTGCGATTTCTGGGGACCACCAGTAAACTGGGCAGCTTTGTCGTTTGCTTGGTCTTCTTAGGAGCATGGAAGCGTTGCAAGCTCTCCTGACTTGGTCAGTAGTTTGTCTTGCCATATCGGTTGCTGTGCCGGCGAGGTGTAGGTCGGCCATCATAACTCTGAAGATGTCTTCATCTAGCGAATCTGTTTTATAAGCAGATCAGTTTTCGCTACTATTCCTTCGGCTACGATGTTGTCTACTTAACGTGTATGTAATGGCGTGGTGGTCACTGTGCGTATAAATATCTTGCACCATCCACCCAGTCTGAATACCAAGCTCACTACTAGCGAAGGTCAGATCAATAAAGAGCTACCTACTGCACTACTGAATGTGTGCTGCAATCCAGTATTAAGCAGCACCACGTCAAGTGATGCGAACGCCTGGAGGAGTATGAAGACTCTTTGGTGTGTACGTTGACTGCCCCATTCTACAGCCCAAGCGTTAAAGTCGCCAGCTATTAGAACTGGCTTAGTCCCTTGTACGTCCTCAACTATGGCATCTATGGTCTCGCCAAACTCTTCAACTGACAAACTTGGGGCAAGGTAGCAGCTCACAATCTGAACACCCTCTACCTCGAATCGAACAAAGCCGTTTGCGCGTGTACGAACGTGTATACGGAGGGGGTCCCTCCCGCACGACCATACAGCAGCTTTGCCAGTGTTGTCTGAGGCCCTAACTCCTGGGTTTTTGCAGGCATACGGTTCGCTTAGAATTGCAAGATCGGTGCTCTGTTCTCTGACCGTTTGCGCTAATAGGTCTTGCGCTGCCCGGCAGTTGTTAAAATTAAGCTGCAGGAATCTCATCTTCGCTTAGGCTTCGTAGCTTTTTTGAAGGATGGACATCTCCAGCTTCCGGCACGGTGGTTTGTCTCTGTGCTTTTCTTGGCCATGCATAAAAAGCAGCTTGCCTCCGCACTACACTTTTTCGCCTTGTGGCCCTCTTTACCGCACTTAATGCAGCACTTACTTCGGTCAGTGTTGTTGCAGCTTTTTGCGCTATGACCAAAGTCGAGGCACTTGAAGCACCTGGTTTGAGTAAATTTTTCTCGAACCCTACATATGACCCAGCCAACTTTAAGCTTGCCAGTTTCGGTCAACTTTCTTGCCTGTGTCAGAGGTAGGCTTACAACCGCCGTTTGTGTGCCAGCATAGGCTTTACGAAGTGACTTCACGCTCACCACTATTGGCTCACCCAGATACTTCTGGACGGCGTTTCGCACATCGTCCGATGTTGTCACTTCGTCCAGGTCTTTAATTTCGACCTGCATCTCCTCTGTTAAGGCTCTCGTCTCGGCTTGGCCATTGAATACCATGTCGAACTCTTCTTTTAGCTTCTGAGTCGACTGGGTTGTGGACCGCTTAAGCTGAATAAACACTTCACCTTTTTCAGTACGTCTAACTCTTGAGACGTTTTCACCGAACCCTTCAAGTGCCTTTTCTTCTTTCATCTTCTTGATGATGTCGCTAGATGAGAGCTCACCTGCTTTCGCTACAACGATGGCATCTGGTCTGGCTAGCTTCTGGGGCGATTTTTTACGTTTTTTGCGTTTTTTCGCCTTGCTTACGACCTTGGTCCAAGTCTCGACCTTTCGCTTCCCCGATGGAATTTCGGGTTGCGTGGACGGTTTTTCCACGTTGGAGATGGGCTTAGGAGTGCCCTCCTCGACAGCCAGCTGCTGTAATCGAGTCTTCTTTGGTGGCGTTTTCCGAGAGCCGCTGCTGAATTCGCTTGCTCTTTTAGGAGTGACCTTTGGGATCCTCTTGAAAATCGAATCCGTCTGGGAGTCTTTGTGCAATCGCTCAGTTGAATTGTGCGATTGAATCTGCTTGTACTTCGAATGAGAGGTCAACGCAAGCCAGATTTGCCAGGTTTATTAGACTCTTGATTTCGTGATGACCGTTATTTTTGCTCTTCACAAAATCTGCCAGGCCTTGGATAAGTGATTTCACTTTATCCAGCTTTTTGATGACGGGGTCATCAACTCCGGCGCTTGGTGCTTCTTGGGTGGATGATGTATTCACCGACTCTCTCGATTGTGGCTCTATTGGGGTGCCACGGGCTGTGCCTTTTATTGTCGATCGCTGGATCCTGGAAATCATTTTAAATGGGTTCTCAGTGGGATCGCTGTTACTCGTAGCTTTAACTGGTGCAGCGGCCGAGTATGCCACCGCTGCAGCAGTGAATGTTGAAATGTTGGTTGGGGCCTCCAGAATCCTTGCCCCGACCGTGGGAGTTCCCACGGGTAGATTTCCACTATTGTGGCTGCCACCTGGAGATAGAGATAGAGATAGAGATAGAGATAGAGATAAAGATAGAGATAGAGATAGAGATAGAGATAGAGATAGAGATAGAGATAGAGATAGAGATAGAGATAGAGATAGAGATAGAGATAGAGATAGAGATAGAGATAGAGATAGAGATAGAGATAGAGATAGAGATAGAGATAGAGATAGAGATAGAGATAGAGATAGAGATAGAGATAGAGATAGAGATAGAGATAGAGATAGAGATAGAGATAGAGATAGAGATAGAGATAGAGATAGAGATAGAGACAGAGATAAAGATAGAGATAGAAATAGAAATAGAGATAGAGATAGAGATAGAGATAGAGATAGAGATAGAGATAGAGATAGAGATAGAGATAGAGATAGAGATAGAGATAGAGATAGAGATAGAGATAGAGATAGAGATAGAGATAGAGATAGAGATAGAGATAGAGATAGAGATAGAGATAGAGATAGAGATAGAGATAGAGATAGAGATAGAGATAGAGACAGAGATAGAAATAGAGTTAGAGATAGAGATAGAGATAGAGATAGAGATAGAGATAGAGATAGAGATAGAGATAGAGATAGAGATAGAGATAGAGATAGAGATAGAGATAGAGATGGAGATAGAGATAGAGATAGAGATAGAGATAGAGATAGAGATAGAGATAGAGATAGAGATAGAGATAGAGATAGAGATAGAGATAGAGATAGAGATAGAGACAGAGAAAGAGATAGAAATAGAGATAGAGATAGAGATAGAGATAGAGATAGAGATAGAGATAGAGACAGAAATAGAGATAGAGATAGGGATAGAGATAGAGATAGAGATAGAGATAAAGATAGAGATAGAGATAGAGATAGAGATAGAGATAGAGATAGAAATAGAGATAGAGATAGAGATAGAGATAGAGATAGAGATAGAGATAGAGATAGAGATAGAGATAGAGATAGAGATAGAGATAGAGATAGAGATAGAGATAGAGATAGAGATAGAGATAGAGATAGAGATAGAGATAGAGATAGAGATAGAGATAGAGACAGAGATAGAGATAGAAATAGAGATAGAGATAGAGATAGAGATAGAGACAGAAATAGAGATAGAGATAGAGATAGAGATAGAGATAGAGATAGAGATAGAGATAGAGATAGAGATAGAGATAGAGATAGAGATAGAGATAGAGACAGAGATAGAAATAGAGATAGAGATAGAGATAGAGATAGAGATAGAGATAGAGATAGAGATAGAGATAGAGATAGAGATAGAGATAGAGATAGAGATAGAGATAGAGATAGAGATAGAGATGGAGATAGAGATAGAGATAGAGATAGAGATAGAGATAGAGATAGAGATAGAGATAGAGATAGAGATAGAGATAGAGATAGAGATAGAGATAGAGACAGAGATAGAGATAGAAATAGAGATAGAGATAGAGATAGAGATAGAGATAGAGATAGAGATAGAGATAGAGATAGAGATAGAGACAGAAATAGAGATAGAGATAGGGATAGAGATAGAGATAGAGATAAAGATAGAGATAGAGATAGATATAGAGATAGAGATAGAGATAGAGATAGAGATAGAGATAGAGATAGAGATAAAGATAGAGATAGAGATAGAGATAGAGATAGAGATAGAGATAGAGATAGAGATAGAGATAGAGATAGAGATAGAGATAGAGATAGAGATAGAGATAGAGATAGAGATAGAGATAGAGATAGAGATAGAGATAGAGATAGAGATAGAGATAGAGATAGAGATAGAGATAGAGATAGAGATAGAGATAGAGATAGAGATAGAGATAGAGATAGAGATAGAGATAGAGATAGAGATAGAAATAGAGATAGAGATAGAGATAGAGATAGAGACAGAAATAGAGATAGAGATAGAGATAGAGATAAAGATAGAGATAGAGATAGAGATAGAGATAGAGATAGAGATAGAGATAGAGATAGAGATAGAGATAGAGATAGAGATAGAGATAGAGATAGAGATAGAGATAGAGATAGAGATAGAGATAGAGATAGAGATAGAGATAGAGATAGAGATAGAGATAGAGATAGAGATAGAGATAGAGATAGAGATAGAGAAAGAGATAGAGATAGAGATAGAGATAGAGATAGAGATAGAGATAGAGATAGAGATAGAGATAGAGATAGAGATAGAGATAGAGATAGAGATAGAGATAGAGATAGAGATAGAGATAGAGATAGAGATAGAGATAGAGATAGAGATAGAGATAGAGATAGAGATAGAGATAGAGATAGAGATAGAGATAGAGATAGAGATAGAGATAGAGATAGAGATAGAGATAGACATAGAGATAGAGATAGAGATAGAGATTTTTTTTTATTTTATTTTATTCGCGAAGGGGGCACCTTCAAAAGGCCCCACCGTGCAGGTGGAAGTGTGCGATTCCTACGCACTAAACCTTAACCTCCGCATTGAATCTTCGACCCAGTATGAATCCCGTGGAACCGCCGTAAGGCATAACTTCGCGGGATGGGGGAACATCAAGCTAAGCATCGAATATAGTTCCCTATCTCACGCTGAACTATTTTGCAAACGCTCGACTCTTCGAAGTTCGTCGATTATGCGTTTGGACAAGGAGCTTACCACTGACCAGTTGGTTTCGCTTCTCAACATGAGGTTCACCAAGTTTTGGGGTGTCACCACTTCGCCCAAGCGGACCGAAGCATCAGTTCTTGCTTCGTTAAACCTAGGGCACTTGAAGAGGACGTGTGCAGTGTCTTCTACTATGCTACCAGGGCAATGAGTGCAATAGGGGTCACTTGCATGCTTGAATTTATACAAGTATGCTCTAAAGCAACCGTGCCCGCTCAGAATTTGGGTGAGGTAGAAATTCACTGAACCATGACTTCTACCACACCACACGGAAAGGTTAGGGATGAGGTGATGGGTCCAGCGTCCCTTCGCCGATCTATCCAAACGTGCCTGCCACTGGGATATACTTCTCTCTCGCGCCAGTTTTTTACGAGAGGATGCGCTCTCGCTAACAGCTCCTGGTTGGGCCTCTTCCACTAGAGCTGCATCCTCAGACACTGTTCTGAAAGTGCAGCACACTCTAAGAGCGCCTAGTCTGTACACCGACTCTACTCCTCGACGGTCGGACGTCACCTTAATCGCTGCAGCCCAGACCGTTGATGCGTACATCAAAATCGAACGCACGACATTGAGAAGAAGTGGCCTGCGAGCTTGCTTTGGTCCTCGTGTATTTGGCAACATTCTTGCTAGCGCCAGGCATGAAGTGGCTGCTTTTCTGTGGGCATACTCTAGGTGCTGTTTGAAACAGAGTCGAGAGTCGATTAGCACACCGAGGTACTTAATAAATGGTTTTGAGTGTACCTCCGTCCCGCGCACGTTTATAATTGCGATTTCGATTTTTACGGCTACTAATAAGCACCGCCTCCGTCTTATGTTCCGCTAAACTAAGCCCAGCTGACTTTAGCCAGTCGTAGATAGTGCTAATAGCAACACTACTAAGGGCCTCTACTTCTTCTAGGTGTTTAGCTGTAACAACAACCGCTAAGTCATCCGCGAATCCGACGATCTTGACACCTGTAGGTACCTCGAGCCTTAGAACACCATCATACATGACGTTCCACAGAAGGGGCCCTAGAACTGACCCCTCTGGAACGCCACCAGTGACATTGTACGTTCTTGCGCCGCTATTGGTTGAATATAGCAGCACTCTCTCATGGAAATAATTCGCAATAACTTTCGTGAGGTATCTTGGTACTCTTAACTCCCTAAGAGCTTTCAAAATATTGCTCCAGTTAGCTGAGTTGAACGCATTGCGTACATCAAGCGTTGCTACAATATTGTTTTGCACCATTCTTTCATCGAGTGCCTGCGATAGCTTCCTGCGCAGTTGTGGTGACAAGGTTTATGGCATCTGTCGTTGAGTGCAGTTTCCGAAACCCAAACTGACGATTGGATAGCCCTCCGGCTATTTGAATTGCGTCTTCAATTCGGTTGCACAACAGTCGCTCAAAGATTTTCCCTAATGTATCAAGCAGACAGATTGGTCTGTAGCTTGAGGGATCTTCCGTGGAGGCACTGCCTTTTGGTATGAGCACTAGTCTCTGGGCCTTCCACTGAGCTGGAAATATGCCTTCCCTTAGACAGGCGTTGAAGAGATCGACAAATGTCTGAGGTTGCTCTAAGATGGCGAGTTTTAGCGCACGGTTAGGAATACCATCTGGCCCTGGTGCCTTTTCGTTCTTCACGGATTTGGCAATTGTCACCACCTCGTCAGTGCTAACCCTTACTATTTGATTCAGATCGTCTTCATCTGCATCGTGGGGCAAAATTGCTGGTTGTGGCGGGAAGAGAGTCCTTACAACGTTACCAAGCAGGTGTGGGTCCGTAGGAGTGGGCTGTCTAAACCCCTTCAGCTTTTTTGTTACAAGCTTGTCGGCGGTTCCCCATGGGCTAGCTTCTGCCTCATCACATAGCTGCAGAAAGCACTCGCGCTTGCTCCTATTAATAGCTTTTTTCAAAGATTTTTTGGATACACGGTAGGATTCGTGAAGAAATTCGAATCTGTCGGTACCTCTTGAGCGGTAGTATCTTCTTCTAGCTTGAATGCATTCTCTACGTGCTTCTGCGATTTCTGGGGACCACCAGTAAACTGGGCAGCTTTGTCGTTTGCTTGGTCTTCTTAGGAGCATGGAAGCGTTGCAAGCTCTCCTGACTTGGTCAGTAGTTTGTCTTGCCATATCGGTTGCTGTGCCGGCGAGGTGTAGGTCGGCCATCATAACTCTGAAGATGTCTTCATCTAGCGAATCTGTTTTATAAGCAGATAAGTTTTCGCTACTATTCCTTCGGCTACGATGTTGTCTACTTAACGTGTATGTAATGGCGTGGTGGTCACTGTGCGTATAAATATCTTGCACCATCCACCCAGTCTGAATACCAAGCTCACTACTAGCGAAGGTCAGATCAATAAAGGAGCTACCTACTGCACTACTGAATGTGTGCTGCAATCCAGTATTAAGCAGCACCACGTCAAGTGATGCGAACGCCTGGAGGAGTATGAAGACTCTTTGGTGTGTACGTTGACTGCCCCATTCTACAGCCCAAGCGTTAAAGTCGCCAGCTATTAGAACTGGCTTAGTCCCTTGTACGTCCTCAACTATGGCATCTATGGTCTCGCCAAACTCTTCAACTGACAAACTTGGGGCAAGGTAGCAGCTCACAATCTGAACACCCTCTACCTCGAATCGAACAAAGCCGTTTGCGCGTGTACGAACGTGTATACGGAGGGGGTCCCTCCCGCACGACCATACAGCAGCTTTGCCAGTGTTGTCTGAGGCCCTAACTCCTGGGTTTTTGCAGGCATACGGTTCGCTTAGAATTGCAAGATCGGTGCTCTGTTCTCTGACCGTTTGCGCTAATAGGTCTTGCGCTGCCCGGCAGTTGTTAAAATTAAGCTGCAGGAATCTCATCTTCGCTTAGGCTTCGTAGCTTTTTTGAAGGATGGACATCTCCAGCTTCCGGCACGGTGGTTTGTCTCTGTGCTTTTCTTGGCCATGCATAAAAAGCAGCTTGCCTCCGCACTACACTTTTTCGCCTTGTGGCCCTCTTTACCGCACTTAATGCAGCACTTACTTCGGTCAGTGTTGTTGCAGCTTTTTGCGCTATGACCAAAGTCGAGGCACTTGAAGCACCTGGTTTGAGTAAATTTTTCTCGAACCCTACATATGACCCAGCCAACTTTAAGCTTGCCAGTTTCGGTCAACTTTCTTGCCTGTGTCAGAGGTAGGCTTACAACCGCCGTTTGTGTGCCAGCATAGGCTTTACGAAGTGACTTCACGCTCACCACTATTGGCTCACCCAGATACTTCTGGACGGCGTTTCGCACATCGTCCGATGTTGTCACTTCGTCCAGGTCTTTAATTTCGACCTGCATCTCCTCTGTTAAGGCTCTCGTCTCGGCTTGGTCATTGAATACCATGTCGAACTCTTCTTTTAGCTTCTGAGTCGACTGGGTTGTGGACCGCTTAAGCTGAATAAACACTTCACCTTTTTCAGTACGTCTAACTCTTGAGACGTTTTCACCGAACCCTTCAAGTGCCTTTTCTTCTTTCATCTTCTTGATGATGTCGCTAGATGAGAGCTCACCTGCTTTCGCTACAACGATGGCATCTGGTCTGGCTAGCTTCTGGGGCGATTTTTTTACGTTTTTTGCGTTTTTTCGCCTTGCTTACGACCTTGGTCCAAGTCTCGACCTTTCGCTTCCCCGATGGAATTTCGGGTTGCGTGGACGGTTTTTCCACGTTGGAGATGGGCTTAGGAGTGCCCTCCTCGACAGCCAGCTGCTGTAATCGAGTCTTCTTTGGTGGGGTTTTCCGAGAGCCGCTGCTGAATTCGCTTGCTCTTTTAGGAGTGGCCTTTGGGATCCTCTTGAAAATCGAATCCGTCTGGGAGTCTTTGTGCAATCGCTCAGTTGAATTGTGCGATTGAATCTGCTTGTACTTCGAATGAGAGGTCAACGCAAGCCAGATTTGCCAGGTTTATTAGACTCTTGATTTCGTGATGACCGTTATTTTTGCTCTTCACAAAATCTGCCAGGCCTTGGATAAGTGATTTCACTTTATCCAGCTTTTTGATGACGGGGTCATCAACTCCGGCGCTTGGTGCTTCTTGGGTGGATGATGTATTCACCGACTCTCTCGATTGTGGCTCTATTGGGGTGCCACGGGCTGTGCCTTTTATTGTCGATCGCTGGATCCTGGAAATCATTTTAAATGGGTTCTCAGTGGGATCGCTGTTACTCGTAGCTTTAACTGGTGCAGCGGCCGAGTATGCCACCGCTGCAGCAGTGAATGTTGAAATGTTGGTTGGGGCCTCCAGAATCCTTGCCCCGACCGTGGGAGTTCCCACGGGTAGATTTCCACTATTGTGGCTGCCACCTGGAGATAGAGATAGAGATAGAGATAGAGATAAAGATAGAGATAGAGATAGAGATAGAGATAGAGATAGAGATAGAGATAGAGATAGAGATAGAGATAGAGATAGAGACAGAGATAGAGATAGAGATAGAGATAGAGATAGAGATAGAGATAGAGATAGAGATAGAGATAGAGATAGAGATAGAGATAGAGATAGAGATAGAGATAGAGATAGAGATAGAGATAGAGATAGAGATAGAGATAGAGATAGAGATAGAGATAGAGATAGAGATAGAGATAGAGATAGAGATAGAGATAGAGATAGAGATAGAGATAGAGATAGAGATAGAGATAGAGATAGAGATAGAGATAGAGATAGAGATAGAGATAGAGATAGAGATAGAGATAGAGATAGAGATAGAGAAAGAGATAGAAATAGAGATAGAGAAAGAGATAGAGATAGAGATAGAGATAGAGATAGAGATAGAGATAGAGATAGAGATAGAGATAGAGATATAGATAGAGATAGAGATAGAGATAGAGATAGAGATAGAGATAGAGATAGAGATAGAGATAGAGATAGAGAAAGAGATAGAGATAGAGATAGAGATAGAGATAGAGATAGAGATAGAGATAGAGATAGAGATAGAGATAGAGATAGAGATAGAGATAGAGATAGAGATAGAGATAGAGAGAGAGATAGAGATAGAGATAGAGATAGAGAAAGAGATAGAGATAGAGATAGAGAAAGAGATAGAGATAGAGATAGAGATAGAGATAGAGATAGAGATAGAGATAGAGATAGAGATAGAGATAGAGATAGAGATAGAGATAGAGATAGAGATAGAGATAGAGATAGAGATAGAGATAGAGATAGAGATAGAGATAGAGATAGAGATAGAGATAGAGATAGAGATAGAGATAGAGATAGAGATAGAGATAGAGAAAGAGATAGAGATAGAGATAGAGACAGAGACAGAGACAGAGATAGAGATAGAGATAGAGATAGAGATAGAGATAGAGATAGAGATAGAGATAGAGATAGAGATAGAGATAGAGATAGAGATAGAGATAGAGATAGAGATAGAGATAGAGATAGAGATAGAGATAGAGATAGAGATAGAGATAGAGATAGAGATAGAGATAGAGATAGAGATAGAGATAGAGATAGAGATAGAGATAGAGATAGAGATAGAGACAGAGACAGAGATAAAGATAGAGATAGAAATAGAAATAGAGATAGAGATAGAGATAGAGATAGAGATAGAGATAGAGATAGAGATAGAGATAGAGATAGAGATAGAGATAGAGATAGAGATAGAGATAGAGATAGAGACAGAGATAGAAATAGAGATAGAGATAGAGATAGAGATAGAGATAGAGATAGAGATAGAGATAGAGATAGAGATAGAGATAGAGATAGAGATAGAGACAGAGATAGAGATAGAAATAGAGATAGAGATAGAGATAGAGATAGAGATAGAGATGGAGATAGAGATAGAGACAGAGATAGAAATAGAGATAGAGATAGAGACAGAGATAGAGATAGAGATGGAGATAGAGATAGAGATAGAGATAGAGATAGAGATAGAGATAGAGATAGAGATAGAGACAGAGATAGAGATAGAAATAGAGATAGAGATAGAGATAGAGATAGAGATAGAGATAGAGATAGAGATAGAGATAGAGATAGAGATAGAGATAGAGATAGAGATAGAGATAGAGATAGAGATAGAGATAGAGATAGAGATAGAGATAGAGATAGAGATAGAGATAGAGATAGAGATAGAGATAGAGATAGAGATAGAGACAGAGATAGAGATAGAAATAGAGATAGAGATAGAGATAGAGATAGAGATAGAGATAGAGATAGAGATAGAGATAGAGATAAAGATAGAGATCGAGATAGAGATAGAGATAGAGATAGAGATAGAGATAGAGATAGAGATAGAGATAGAGACAGAGACAGAGATAGAGATAGAAATAGAGATAGAGATAGAGATAGAGATAGAGATAGAGATGGAGATAGAGATAGAGACAGAGATAGAAATAGAGATAGAGATAGAGACAGAGATAGAGATAGAGATGGAGATAGAGATAGAGATAGAGATAGAGATAGAGATAGAGATAGAGATAGAGATAGAGATAGAGATAGAGATAGAGATAGAGATAGAGATAGAGATAGAGATAGAGATAGAGATAGAGATAGAGATAGAGACAGAGATAGAGATAGAAATAGAGATAGAGATAGAGATAGAGATAGAGATAGAGACAGAAATAGAGATAGAGATAGAGATAGAGATAGAGATAAAGATAGAGATAGAGATAGAGATAGAGATAGAGATAGAGATAGAGATAGAGATAGAGATAGAGATAGAGATAGAGATAGAGACAGAGATAGAAATAGAGATAGAGATAGAGATAGAGATAGAGATAGAGATAGAGATAGAGATAGAGATAGAGATAGAGATAGAGATAGAGATAGAGATAGAGATAGAGATAGAGATAGAGATAGAGATAGAGATAGAGATAGAGATAGAGATAGAGATAGAGATAGAGATAGAGATAGAGATAGAGATAGAGATAGAGATAGAGATAGAGACAGAGATAGAGATAGAAATAGAGATAGAGATAGAGATAGAGATAGAGACAGAAATAGAGATAGAGATAGAGATAGAGATAGAGATAGAGATAGAGATAGAGATAAAGATAGAGATAGAGATAGAGATAGAGATAGAGATAGAGATAGAGATAGAGATAGAGATAGAGATAGAGATAGAGATAGAGATAGAGATAGAGATAGAGATAGAGATAGAGATAGAGATAGAGACAGAGATAGAGATAGAAATAGAGATAGAGATAGAGATAGAGATAGAGATAGAGATGGAGATAGAGATAGAGACAGAGATAGAAATAGAGATAGAGATAGAGCCAGAGATAGAGATAGAGATGGAGATAGAGATAGAGATAGAGATAGAGATAGAGATAGAGATAGAGATAGAGATAGAGATAGAGATAGAGATAGAGATAGAGATAGAGATAGAGATAGAGATAGAGATAGAGATAGAGATAGAGACAGAGATAGAGATAGAAATAGAGATAGAGATAGAGATAGAGATAGAGACAGAAATAGAGATAGAGATAGAGATAGAGATAGAGATAAAGATAGAGATAGAGATAGAGATAGAGATAGAGATAGAGATAGAGATAGAGATAGAGATAGAGACAGAGATAGAAATAGAGATAGAGATAGAGATAGAGATAGAGATAGAGATAGAGATAGAGATAGAGATAGAGATAGAGATAGAGATAGAGATAGAGATAGAGATAGAGATAGAGATGGAGATAGAGATAGAGATAGAGATAGAGATAGAGATAGAGATAGAGATAGAGATAGAGATAGAGATAGAGATAGAGATAGAGATAGAGATAGAGATAGAGATAGAGACAGAGATAGAGATAGAAATAGAGATAGAGATAGAGATAGAGATAGAGATAGAGATAGAGATAGAGATAGAGATAGAGATAGAGATAGAGATAGAGATAGAGATAGAGACAGAAATAGAGATAGAGATAGGGATAGAGATAGAGATAGAGATAAAGATAGAGATAGAGATAGATATAGAGATAGAGATAGAGATAGAGATAGAGATAGAGATAGAGATAGAGATAGAGATAGAGATAGAGATAGAGATAGAGATAGAGATAGAGATAGAGATAGAGATAGAGATAGAGATAGAGATAGAGATAGAGATAGAGATAGAGATAGAGATAGAGATAGAGATAGAGATAGAGATAGAAATAGAGATAGAGATAGAGATAGAGATAGAGACAGAAATAGAGATAGAGATAGAGATAGAGATAGAGATAGAGATAGAGATAGAGATAGAGATAGAGATAGAGATAGAGATAGAGATAGAGATAGAGATAGAGATAGAGATAGAGATAGAGATAGAGATAGAGATAGAGATAGAGATAGAGATAGAGATAGAGATAGAGATAGAGATAGAGATAGAGATAGAGATAGAGATAGAGATAGAGAAAGAGATAGAGATAGAGATAGAGATAGAGATAGAGATAGAGATAGAGATAGAGATAGAGATAGAGATAGAGATAGAGATAGAGATAGAGATAGAGATAGAGATAGAGATAGAGATAGAGATAGAGATAGAGATAGAGATAGAGATAGAGATAGAGATAGAGATAGAGATAGAGATAGAGATAGAGATAGAGATAGAGATAGAGATAGAGATAGAGATAGAGATAGAGATAGAGATAGAGATAGACATAGAGATAGAGATAGAGATAGAGATTTTTTTTTTATTTTATTTTATTCGCGAAGGGGGCACCTTCAAAAGGCCCCACCGTGCAGGTGGAAGTGTGCGATTCCTACGCACTAAACCTTAACCTCCGCATTGAATCTTCGACCCAGTATGAATCCCGTGGAACCGCCGTAAGGCATAACTTCGCGGGATGGGGGAACATCAAGCTAAGCATCGAATATAGTTCCCTATCTCACGCTGAACTATTTTGCAAACGCTCGACTCTTCGAAGTTCGTCGATTATGCGTTTGGACAAGGAGCTTACCACTGACCAGTTGGTTTCGCTTCTCAACATGAGGTTCACCAAGTTTTGGGGTGTCACCACTTCGCCCAAGCGGACCGAAGCATCAGTTCTTGCTTCGTTAAACCTAGGGCACTTGAAGAGGACGTGTGCAGTGTCTTCTACTATGCTACCAGGGCAATGAGTGCAATAGGGGTCACTTGCATGCTTGAATTTATACAAGTATGCTCTAAAGCAACCGTGCCCGCTCAGAATTTGGGTGAGGTAGAAATTCACTGAACCATGACTTCTACCACACCACACGGAAAGGTTAGGGATGAGGTGATGGGTCCAGCGTCCCTTCGCCGATCTATCCAAACGTGCCTGCCACTGGGATATACTTCTCTCTCGCGCCAGTTTTTTACGAGAGGATGCGCTCTCGCTAACAGCTCCTGGTTGGGCCTCTTCCACTAGAGCTGCATCCTCAGACACTGTTCTGAAAGTGCAGCACACTCTAAGAGCGCCTAGTCTGTACACCGACTCTACTCCTCGACGGTCGGACGTCACCTTAATCGCTGCAGCCCAGACCGTTGATGCGTACATCAAAATCGAACGCACGACATTGAGAAGAAGTGGCCTGCGAGCTTGCTTTGGTCCTCGTGTATTTGGCAACATTCTTGCTAGCGCCAGGCATGAAGTGGCTGCTTTTCTGTGGGCATACTCTAGGTGCTGTTTGAAACAGAGTCGAGAGTCGATTAGCACACCGAGGTACTTAATAAATGGTTTTGAGTGTACCTCCGTCCCGCGCACGTTTATAATTGCGATTTCGATTTTTACGGCTACTAATAAGCACCGCCTCCGTCTTATGTTCCGCTAAACTAAGCCCAGCTGACTTTAGCCAGTCGTAGATAGTGCTAATAGCAACACTACTAAGGGCCTCTACTTCTTCTAGGTGTTTAGCTGTAACAACAACCGCTAAGTCATCCGCGAATCCGACGATCTTGACACCTGTAGGTACCTCGAGCCTTAGAACACCATCATACATGACGTTCCACAGAAGGGGCCCTAGAACTGACCCCTCTGGAACGCCACCAGTGACATTGTACGTTCTTGCGCCGCTATTGGTTGAATATAGCAGCACTCTCTCATGGAAATAATTCGCAATAACTTTCGTGAGGTATCTTGGTACTCTTAACTCCCTAAGAGCTTTCAAAATATTGCTCCAGTTAGCTGAGTTGAACGCATTGCGTACATCAAGCGTTGCTACAATATTGTTTTGCACCATTCTTTCATCGAGTGCCTGCGATAGCTTCCTGCGCAGTTGTGGTGACAAGGTTTATGGCATCTGTCGTTGAGTGCAGTTTCCGAAACCCAAACTGACGATTGGATAGCCCTCCGGCTATTTGAATTGCGTCTTCAATTCGGTTGCACAACAGTCGCTCAAAGATTTTCCCTAATGTATCAAGCAGACAGATTGGTCTGTAGCTTGAGGGATCTTCCGTGGAGGCACTGCCTTTTGGTATGAGCACTAGTCTCTGGGCCTTCCACTGAGCTGGAAATATGCCTTCCCTTAGACAGGCGTTGAAGAGATCGACAAATGTCTGAGGTTGCTCTAAGATGGCGAGTTTTAGCGCACGGTTAGGAATACCATCTGGCCCTGGTGCCTTTTCGTTCTTCACGGATTTGGCAATTGTCACCACCTCGTCAGTGCTAACCCTTACTATTTGATTCAGATCGTCTTCATCTGCATCGTGGGGCAAAATTGCTGGTTGTGGCGGGAAGAGAGTCCTTACAACGTTACCAAGCAGGTGTGGGTCCGTAGGAGTGGGCTGTCTAAACCCCTTCAGCTTTTTTGTTACAAGCTTGTCGGCGGTTCCCCATGGGCTAGCTTCTGCCTCATCACATAGCTGCAGAAAGCACTCGCGCTTGCTCCTATTAATAGCTTTTTTCAAAGATTTTTTGGATACACGGTAGGATTCGTGAAGAAATTCGAATCTGTCGGTACCTCTTGAGCGGTAGTATCTTCTTCTAGCTTGAATGCATTCTCTACGTGCTTCTGCGATTTCTGGGGACCACCAGTAAACTGGGCAGCTTTGTCGTTTGCTTGGTCTTCTTAGGAGCATGGAAGCGTTGCAAGCTCTCCTGACTTGGTCAGTAGTTTGTCTTGCCATATCGGTTGCTGTGCCGGCGAGGTGTAGGTCGGCCATCATAACTCTGAAGATGTCTTCATCTAGCGAATCTGTTTTATAAGCAGATAAGTTTTCGCTACTATTCCTTCGGCTACGATGTTGTCTACTTAACGTGTATGTAATGGCGTGGTGGTCACTGTGCGTATAAATATCTTGCACCATCCACCCAGTCTGAATACCAAGCTCACTACTAGCGAAGGTCAGATCAATAAAGGAGCTACCTACTGCACTACTGAATGTGTGCTGCAATCCAGTATTAAGCAGCACCACGTCAAGTGATGCGAACGCCTGGAGGAGTATGAAGACTCTTTGGTGTGTACGTTGACTGCCCCATTCTACAGCCCAAGCGTTAAAGTCGCCAGCTATTAGAACTGGCTTAGTCCCTTGTACGTCCTCAACTATGGCATCTATGGTCTCGCCAAACTCTTCAACTGACAAACTTGGGGCAAGGTAGCAGCTCACAATCTGAACACCCTCTACCTCGAATCGAACAAAGCCGTTTGCGCGTGTACGAACGTGTATACGGAGGGGGTCCCTCCCGCACGACCATACAGCAGCTTTGCCAGTGTTGTCTGAGGCCCTAACTCCTGGGTTTTTGCAGGCATACGGTTCGCTTAGAATTGCAAGATCGGTGCTCTGTTCTCTGACCGTTTGCGCTAATAGGTCTTGCGCTGCCCGGCAGTTGTTAAAATTAAGCTGCAGGAATCTCATCTTCGCTTAGGCTTCGTAGCTTTTTTGAAGGATGGACATCTCCAGCTTCCGGCACGGTGGTTTGTCTCTGTGCTTTTCTTGGCCATGCATAAAAAGCAGCTTGCCTCCGCACTACACTTTTTCGCCTTGTGGCCCTCTTTACCGCACTTAATGCAGCACTTACTTCGGTCAGTGTTGTTGCAGCTTTTTGCGCTATGACCAAAGTCGAGGCACTTGAAGCACCTGGTTTGAGTAAATTTTTCTCGAACCCTACATATGACCCAGCCAACTTTAAGCTTGCCAGTTTCGGTCAACTTTCTTGCCTGTGTCAGAGGTAGGCTTACAACCGCCGTTTGTGTGCCAGCATAGGCTTTACGAAGTGACTTCACGCTCACCACTATTGGCTCACCCAGATACTTCTGGACGGCGTTTCGCACATCGTCCGATGTTGTCACTTCGTCCAGGTCTTTAATTTCGACCTGCATCTCCTCTGTTAAGGCTCTCGTCTCGGCTTGGTCATTGAATACCATGTCGAACTCTTCTTTTAGCTTCTGAGTCGACTGGGTTGTGGACCGCTTAAGCTGAATAAACACTTCACCTTTTTCAGTACGTCTAACTCTTGAGACGTTTTCACCGAACCCTTCAAGTGCCTTTTCTTCTTTCATCTTCTTGATGATGTCGCTAGATGAGAGCTCACCTGCTTTCGCTACAACGATGGCATCTGGTCTGGCTAGCTTCTGGGGCGATTTTTTACGTTTTTTGCGTTTTTTCGCCTTGCTTACGACCTTGGTCCAAGTCTCGACCTTTCGCTTCCCCGATGGAATTTCGGGTTGCGTGGACGGTTTTTCCACGTTGGAGATGGGCTTAGGAGTGCCCTCCTCGACAGCCAGCTGCTGTAATCGAGTCTTCTTTGGTGGGGTTTTCCGAGAGCCGCTGCTGAATTCGCTTGCTCTTTTAGGAGTGGCCTTTGGGATCCTCTTGAAAATCGAATCCGTCTGGGAGTCTTTGTGCAATCGCTCAGTTGAATTGTGCGATTGAATCTGCTTGTACTTCGAATGAGAGGTCAACGCAAGCCAGATTTGCCAGGTTTATTAGACTCTTGATTTCGTGATGACCGTTATTTTTGCTCTTCACAAAATCTGCCAGGCCTTGGATAAGTGATTTCACTTTATCCAGCTTTTTGATGACGGGGTCATCAACTCCGGCGCTTGGTGCTTCTTGGGTGGATGATGTATTCACCGACTCTCTCGATTGTGGCTCTATTGGGGTGCCACGGGCTGTGCCTTTTATTGTCGATCGCTGGATCCTGGAAATCATTTTAAATGGGTTCTCAGTGGGATCGCTGTTACTCGTAGCTTTAACTGGTGCAGCGGCCGAGTATGCCACCGCTGCAGCAGTGAATGTTGAAATGTTGGTTGGGGCCTCCAGAATCCTTGCCCCGACCGTGGGAGTTCCCACGGGTAGATTTCCACTATTGTGGCTGCCACCTGGAGATAGAGATAGAGATAGAGATAGAGATAAAGATAGAGATAGAGATAGAGATAGAGATAGAGATAGAGATAGAGATAGAGATAGAGATAGAGATAGAGATAGAGATAGAGATAGAGATAGAGATAGAGAAAGAGATAGAGATAGAGATAGAGAAAGAGATAGAGATAGAGATAGAGATAGAGATAGAGATAGAGATAGAGATAGAGATAGAGATAGAGATAGAGATAGAGATAGAGATAGAGATAGAGATAGAGATAGAGATAGAGATAGAGATAGAGATAGAGATAGAGATAGAGATAGAGACAGAGATAGAGATAGAGATAGAGATAGAGACAGAGATAGAGATAGAGATAGAGATAGAGATAGAGATAGAGATAGAGATAGAGATAGAGATAGAGATAGAGATAGAGATAGAGATAGAGATAGAGACATAGATAGAGATAGAGATAGAGATAGAGATAGAGATAGAGATAGAGATAGAGATAGAGATAGAGATAGAGATAGAGATAGAGATAGAGATAGAGATAGAGATAGAGATAGAGATAGAGATAGAGATAGAGATAGAGATAGAGATAGAGATAGAGATAGAGATAGAGATAGAGATAGAGATAGAGATAGAGATAGAGATAGAGATAGAGATAGAGATAGAGATAGAGATAGAGATAGAGATAGAGATAGAGATAGAGAAAGAGATAGAGATAGAGATAGAGATAGAGAAAGAGATAGAGATAGAGATAGAGATAGAGATAGAGATAGAGATAGAGATAGAGATAGAGATAGAGATAGAGATAGAGATAGAGATAGAGATAGAGATAGAGATAGAGATAGAGATAGAGATAGAGATAGAGAAAGAGATAGAGATAGAGATAGAGATAGAGATAGAGATAGAGATAGAGATAGAGATAGAGATAGAGATAGAGATAGAGATAGAGAAAGAGATAGAGATAGAGATAGAGATAGAGATAGAGATAGAGACAGAGATAGAGATAGAGATAGAGATAGAGACAGAGATAGAGATAGAGATAGAGATAGAGATAGAGATAGAGATAGAGATAGAGATAGAGATAGAGATAGAGAAAGAGATAGAGATAGAGATAGAGATAGAGATAGAGATAGAGATAGAGATAGAGATAGAGATAGAGATAGAGATAGAGATAGAGAAAGAGATAGAGATAGAGATAGAGATAGAGATAGAGATAGAGACAGAGATAGAGAAAGAGATAGAGATAGAGACAGAGATAGAGATAGAGATAGAGATAGAGATAGAGATAGAGATAGAGATAGAGATAGAGATAGAGATAGAGATAGAGATAGAGATAGAGATAGAGATAGAGATAGAGATAGAGATAGAGATAGAGATAGAGATAGAGATAGAGATAGAGAAAGAGATAGAGATAGAGATAGAGATAGAGACAGAGATAGAGATAGAGATAGAGATAGAGATAGAGATAGAGATAGAGATAGAGATAGAGATAGAGATAGAGATAGAGATAGAGATAGAGATAGAGATAGAGATAGAGATAGAGATAGAGACAGAGATAGAGATAGAGATAGAGATAGAGATAGAGATAGAGATAGAGATAGAGATAGAGATAGAGATAGAGATAGAGATAGAGATAGAGATAGAGATAGAGATAGAGATAGAGATAGAGATAGAGATAGAGATAGAGATAGAGATAGAGATAGAGATAGAGATAGAGATAGAGATAGAGATAGAGAAAGAGATAGAGATAGAGATAGAGATAGAGATAGAGACAGAGATAGAGATAGAGATAGAGATAGAGACAGAGATAGAGATAGAGATAGAGATAGAGATAGAGATAGAGATAGAGATAGAGACAGAGATAGAGATAGAGATAGAGATAGAGATAGAGATAGAGATAGAGATAGAGATAGAGATAGAGATAGAGATAGAGATAGAGAAAGAGATAGAGATAGAGATAGAGATAGAGATAGAGATAGAGATAGAGATAGAGATAGAGATAGAGATAGAGAAAGAGATAGAGATAGAGATAGAGATAGAGATAGAGATAGAGACAGAGACAGAGATAGAGATAGAGATAGAGATAGAGATAGAGATAGAGATAGAGATAGAGATAGAGATAGAGATAGAGATAGAGATAGAGATAGAGATAGAGATAGAGATAGAGATAGAGATAGAGATAGAGATAGAGATAGAGATAGAGATAGAGATAGAGATAGAGATAGAGATAGAGATAGAGATAGAGATAGAGATAGAGATAGAGATAGAGATAGAGATAGAGATAGAGATAGAGATAGAGATAGAGATAGAGATAGAGATAGAGATAGAGATAGAGATAGAGATAGAGATAGAGATAGAGATAGAGATAGAGATAGAGATAGAGATAGAGATAGAGATAGAGATAGAGATAGAGACAGAGATAGAGATAGAGACAGAGATAGAAATAGAGATAGAGATAGAGATAGAGATAGAGATAGAGATAGAGATAGAGATAGAGATAGAGATAGAGATAGAGATAGAGATAGAGATAGAGATGGAGATAGAGATAGAGATAGAGATAGAGATAGAGATAGAGATAGAGATAGAGATAGAGATAGAGATAGAGATAGAGATAGAGACAGAGATAGAGATAGAAATAGAGATAGAGATAGAGATAGAGATAGAGATAGAGATAGAGATAGAGACAGAAATAGAGATAGAGATAGGGATAGAGATAGAGATAGAGATAGAGATAGAGATAAAGATAGAGATAGAGATAGAGATAGAGATAGAGATAGAGATAGAGATAGAGAAAGAGATAGAGATAGAGATAGAGATAGAGATAGAGATAGAGATAGAGATAGAGATAGAGATAGAGATAGAGATAGAGATAGAGATAGAGATAGAGATAGAGATAGAGATAGAGATAGAGATAGAGATAGAGATAGAGATAGAGATAGAGATAGAGATAGAGATAGAGATAGAGATAGAGATAGAGATAGAGATAGAGATAGAGACAGAGATAGAGATAGAAATAGAGATAGAGATAGAGATAGAGATAGAGATAGAGACAGAAATAGAGATAGAGATAGAGATAGAGATAGAGATAAAGATAGAGATAGAGATAGAGATAGAGATAGAGATAGAGATAGAGATAGAGATAGAGATAGAGATAGAGATAGAGATAGAGATAGAGATAGAGATAGAGATAGAGATAGAGATAGAGATAGAGATAGAGATAGAGATAGAGATAGAGATAGAGATAGAGATAGAGATAGAGATAGAGATAGAGATAGAGATAGAGATAGAGATAGAGATAGAGATAGAGATAGAGATAGAGATAGAGAAAGAGATAGAGATAGAGATAGAGATAGAGATAGAGATAGAGATAGAGATAGAGATAGAGATAGAGATAGAGATAGAGATAGAGATAGAGATAGAGATAGAGATAGAGATAGAGATAGAGATAGAGATAGAGATAGAGATAGAGATAGAGATAGAGATAGAGATAGAGATAGAGATAGAGATAGAGATAGAGATAGAGATGGAGATAGAGATAGAGATAGAGATAGAGATAGAGATAGAGATAGAGATAGAGATAGATGGGCATACTCTAGGTGCTGTTTGAAACAGAGTCGAGAGTCGATTAGCACACCGAGGTACTTAATAAATGGTTTTGAGTGTACCTCCGTCCCGCGCACGTTTATAATTGCGATTTCGATTTTTACGGCTACTAATAAGCACCGCCTCCGTCTTATGTTCCGCTAAACTAAGCCCAGCTGACTTTAGCCAGTCGTAGATAGTGCTAATAGCAACACTACTAAGGGCCTCTACTTCTTCTAGGTGTTTAGCTGTAACAACAACCGCTAAGTCATCCGCGAATCCGACGATCTTGACACCTGTAGGTACCTCGAGCCTTAGAACACCATCATACATGACGTTCCACAGAAGGGGCCCTAGAACTGACCCCTCTGGAACGCCACCAGTGACATTGTACGTTCTTGCGCCGCTATTGGTTGAATATAGCAGCACTCTCTCATGGAAATAATTCGCAATAACTTTCGTGAGGTATCTTGGTACTCTTAACTCCCTAAGAGCTTTCAAAATATTGCTCCAGTTAGCTGAGTTGAACGCATTGCGTACATCAAGCGTTGCTACAATATTGTTTTGCACCATTCTTTCATCGAGTGCCTGCGATAGCTTCCTGCGCAGTTGTGGTGACAAGGTTTATGGCATCTGTCGTTGAGTGCAGTTTCCGAAACCCAAACTGACGATTGGATAGCCCTCCGGCTATTTGAATTGCGTCTTCAATTCGGTTGCACAACAGTCGCTCAAAGATTTTCCCTAATGTATCAAGCAGACAGATTGGTCTGTAGCTTGAGGGATCTTCCGTGGAGGCACTGCCTTTTGGTATGAGCACTAGTCTCTGGGCCTTCCACTGAGCTGGAAATATGCCTTCCCTTAGACAGGCGTTGAAGAGATCGACAAATGTCTGAGGTTGCTCTAAGATGGCGAGTTTTAGCGCACGGTTAGGAATACCATCTGGCCCTGGTGCCTTTTCGTTCTTCACGGATTTGGCAATTGTCACCACCTCGTCAGTGCTAACCCTTACTATTTGATTCAGATCGTCTTCATCTGCATCGTGGGGCAAAATTGCTGGTTGTGGCGGGAAGAGAGTCCTTACAACGTTACCAAGCAGGTGTGGGTCCGTAGGAGTGGGCTGTCTAAACCCCTTCAGCTTTTTTGTTACAAGCTTGTCGGCGGTTCCCCATGGGCTAGCTTCTGCCTCATCACATAGCTGCAGAAAGCACTCGCGCTTGCTCCTATTAATAGCTTTTTTCAAAGATTTTTTGGATACACGGTAGGATTCGTGAAGAAATTCGAATCTGTCGGTACCTCTTGAGCGGTAGTATCTTCTTCTAGCTTGAATGCATTCTCTACGTGCTTCTGCGATTTCTGGGGACCACCAGTAAACTGGGCAGCTTTGTCGTTTGCTTGGTCTTCTTAGGAGCATGGAAGCGTTGCAAGCTCTCCTGACTTGGTCAGTAGTTTGTCTTGCCATATCGGTTGCTGTGCCGGCGAGGTGTAGGTCGGCCATCATAACTCTGAAGATGTCTTCATCTAGCGAATCTGTTTTATAAGCAGATAAGTTTTCGCTACTATTCCTTCGGCTACGATGTTGTCTACTTAACGTGTATGTAATGGCGTGGTGGTCACTGTGCGTATAAATATCTTGCACCATCCACCCAGTCTGAATACCAAGCTCACTACTAGCGAAGGTCAGATCAATAAAGGAGCTACCTACTGCACTACTGAATGTGTGCTGCAATCCAGTATTAAGCAGCACCACGTCAAGTGATGCGAACGCCTGGAGGAGTATGAAGACTCTTTGGTGTGTACGTTGACTGCCCCATTCTACAGCCCAAGCGTTAAAGTCGCCAGCTATTAGAACTGGCTTAGTCCCTTGTACGTCCTCAACTATGGCATCTATGGTCTCGCCAAACTCTTCAACTGACAAACTTGGGGCAAGGTAGCAGCTCACAATCTGAACACCCTCTACCTCGAATCGAACAAAGCCGTTTGCGCGTGTACGAACGTGTATACGGAGGGGGTCCCTCCCGCACGACCATACAGCAGCTTTGCCAGTGTTGTCTGAGGCCCTAACTCCTGGGTTTTTGCAGGCATACGGTTCGCTTAGAATTGCAAGATCGGTGCTCTGTTCTCTGACCGTTTGCGCTAATAGGTCTTGCGCTGCCCGGCAGTTGTTAAAATTAAGCTGCAGGAATCTCATCTTCGCTTAGGCTTCGTAGCTTTTTTGAAGGATGGACATCTCCAGCTTCCGGCACGGTGGTTTGTCTCTGTGCTTTTCTTGGCCATGCATAAAAAGCAGCTTGCCTCCGCACTACACTTTTTCGCCTTGTGGCCCTCTTTACCGCACTTAATGCAGCACTTACTTCGGTCAGTGTTGTTGCAGCTTTTTGCGCTATGACCAAAGTCGAGGCACTTGAAGCACCTGGTTTGAGTAAATTTTTCTCGAACCCTACATATGACCCAGCCAACTTTAAGCTTGCCAGTTTCGGTCAACTTTCTTGCCTGTGTCAGAGGTAGGCTTTACAACCGCCGTTTGTGTGCCAGCATAGGCTTTACGAAGTGACTTCACGCTCACCACTATTGGCTCACCCAGATACTTCTGGACGGCGTTTCGCCACATCGTCCGATGTTGTCACTTCGTCCAGGTCTTTAATTTCGACCTGCATCTCCTCTGTTAAGGCTCTCGTCTCGGCTTGGTCATTGAATACCATGTCGAACTCTTCTTTTAGCTTCTGAGTCGACTGGGTTGTGGACCGCTTAAGCTGAATAAACACTTCACCTTTTTCAGTACGTCTAACTCTTGAGACGTTTTCACCGAACCCTTCAAGTGCCTTTTCTTCTTTCATCTTCTTGATGATGTCGCTAGATGAGAGCTCACCTGCTTTCGCTACAACGATGGCATCTGGTCTGGCTAGCTTCTGGGGCGATTTTTTACGTTTTTTGCGTTTTTTCGCCTTGCTTACGACCTTGGTCCAAGTCTCGACCTTTCGCTTCCCCGATGGAATTTCGGGTTGCGTGGACGGTTTTTCCACGTTGGAGATGGGCTTAGGAGTGCCCTCCTCGACAGCCAGCTGCTGTAATCGAGTCTTCTTTGGTGGGGTTTTCCGAGAGCCGCTGCTGAATTCGCTTGCTCTTTTAGGAGTGGCCTTTGGATCCTCTTGAAAATCGAATCCGTCTGGGAGTCTTTGTGCAATCGCTCAGTTGAATTGTGCGATTGAATCTGCTTGTACTTCGAATGAGAGGTCAACGCAAGCCAGATTTGCCAGGTTTATTAGACTCTTGATTTCGTGATGACCGTTATTTTTGCTCTTCACAAATCTGCCAGGCCTTGGATAAGTGATTTCACTTTATCCAGCTTTTTGATGACGGGGTCATCAACTCCGGCGCTTGTGCTTCTTGGGTGGATGATGTATTCACCGACTCTCTCGATTGTGGCTCTATTGGGGTGCCACGGGCTGTGCCTTTTATTGTCGATCGCTGGATCCTGGAAATCATTTTAAATGGGTTCTCAGTGGGATCGCTGTTACTCGTAGCTTTAACTGGTGCAGCGGCCGAGTATGCCACCGCTGCAGCAGTGAATGTTGAAATGTTGGTTGGGGCCTCCAGAATCCTTGCCCCGACCGTGGGAGTTCCCACGGGTAGATTTCCACTATTGTGGCTGCCACCTGGAGATAGAGATAGAGATAGAGATAGAGATAGAGATAGAGATAAAGATAGAGATAGAGATAGAGATAGAGATAGAGATAGAGATAGAGATAGAGATAGAGATAGAGATAGAGATAGAGATAGAGATAGAGATAGAGAAAGAGATAGAGATAGAGATAGAGAAAGAGAAAGAGATAGAGATAGAGATAGAGATAGAGATAGAGATAGAGATAGAGATAGAGATAGAGATAGAGATAGAGATAGAGATAGAGATAGAGATAGAGATAGAGATAGAGATAGAGATAGAGATAGAGATAGAGATAGAGATAGAGATAGAGATAGAGACAGAGATAGAGATAGAGATAGAGACAGAGATAGAGATAGAGATAGAGATAGAGATAGAGATAGAGATAGAGATAGAGATAGAGATAGAGATAGAGATAGAGATAGAGACAGAGATAGAGATAGAGATAGAGATAGAGATAGAGATAGAGATAGAGATAGAGATAGAGATAGAGATAGAGATAGAGATAGAGATAGAGATAGAGATAGAGATAGAGATAGAGATAGAGATAGAGATAGAGATAGAGATAGAGATAGAGATAGAGATAGAGATAGAGATAGAGATAGAGATAGAGATAGAGATAGAGATAGAGATAGAGATAGAGATAGAGATAGAGATAGAGATAGAGATAGAGATAGAGATAGAGATAGAGATAGAGATAGAGATAGAGATAGAGATAGAGATAGAGATAGAGATAGAGATAGAGATAGAGATAGAGATAGAGATAGAGATAGAGATAGAGAAAGAGATAGAGATAGAGATAGAGATAGAGAAAGAGATAGAGATAGAGATAGAGATAGAGATAGAGATAGAGATAGAGATAGAGATAGAGATAGAGATAGAGATAGAGATAGAGATAGAGATAGAGATAGAGATAGAGATAGAGATAGAGATAGAGATAGAGATAGAGATAGAGATAGAGATAGAGATAGAGATAGAGATAGAGTAGAGATAGAGACAGAGATAGAGATAGAGATAGAGATAGAGATAGAGATAGAGATAGAGATAGAGATAGAGATAGAGATAGAGATAGAGATAGAGATAGAGATAGAGATAGAGATAGAGATAGAGATAGAGATAGAGATAGAGATAGAGATAGAGATAGAGATAGAGATAGAGATAGAGATAGAGATAGA